>CM021102.1:133407046-133441542 GCA_007115665.2 Sequoiadendron giganteum | reverse complement strand
AGTCTCTCCCTCCTACCCCCTCTCCCTCTGCTAGGTCTCTCTCTCTCTCTCACTCCTTTTATCTCTCTCCCTTCTACCCTCTACCCTCTATCTCTCTCCAATTCCCTCCCTCCCTCTCTCTCTCTCTCTCTCTCAGGTCTCTCCCTCCTACTTCCTCTTCCTCTTTTAGGTCTCTCTCTCACTCATTCACTCCTTCTATCTCTCTCCCCTCTACCCTCTACCCTCCCTCTCTCTCCCTCTCTCACTAACTCCCTATATCTCTCTATCCTTTACCCTTTACTCTAAACCATAAACCCTTAGCCCTTAAACACTCTACCCTATACTTCTCTTTATCTCCTCCAAACTCTATCTACCTAGGCCTCTCTTTATTTTTTCTCACCTCACTCTCCATCCCTACCTCTCCCTCTATCTCTGCTTTTATATCTACTTCTCTCTACCCATTTTTCCCTATATACCTATTTATCTCTCCCTCCTTGCCTCTGCTCTCTCAATATCTCTACCTTCTTTCCCTCTCTCTCTCTCTTGGTCTCTCTCTCTCTCCTCTACCCTTAACCATCTACCCTTAACCCTCTACCCTCTATCTCTCTCCCACTCCCTACCTCTCTCTCTCAAGACTCTCCCTCCTACCCCCTCTCCCCCTCTCCCTCTCTCAGGTCTCTCTTTCTCACTCACTCCCTCTATCTCTCTCCCCTCTACCCTAAACCCTAAACCATTAAACCCTCTACCCTCTACCCTTAACCCTCCCTCCATCTGTTTCTCTCCCACTCCCTCCGTCTCTCTCTCTTTCAATTCTCTCCATCCTACCCCCTCTCCCTCTCTCAGGTCTCTCTCCTACTCTCTTAGGTATCTCCTTCCCACCCCTCTCTCCCACTTTGTCTCCCTCTCCTTCTCTCTCGGGTGTCTCCCTCCCACCATCTCTCCCTCTCCCTCTCTCTTAGGTTTCTCCCTCCCACCCCCTCTCCCTCCCTCTGTCTCACTCTCTCTCTCCATCTCTGTGGATTAGGTTTTAAGGGTTAAGGGTTGAGGGTTGAGGGATTAAGAGGGTATAAGGGTTGATCGATTAGGGTGAGAGGGAGGGAGTGGGAGAGAGATAAAGGGAGGCATGGTTAAGGGTAGACGGTAAAAGGGTTTAATGGTCTAGGTTTAAGGGTTAAGGATAAAGGACTAAGGGTTAAGGGTTGAAGGGAGAAAGATAGAGGGAGTGAGTGAGTGAGTGAGAGAGACCTAAGAGAGGGAGAGGTGGTAGGAGAGAGAGACTTGGGAGAGAGAAAGAGGGTGGGATGGTTAAGGGTGGAGGGTTCATTGTTTAAGTTTTAATGGTTTAGGATTAAGGGTAGAGGGGATAGAGATAGTGGGAGTGACTGAGAGAGAGAGAGAGAGAGAGAGAGAGAGATAGAATTGAGAGAGGGAGGGGAGATATATAGACTCTCCCTTATCCCCCCTCTCTCTCTTAGGTCTCTCACTAACTCACTCACGCCCTTAGTCTCTCCCCTCTACCCTTACCCATAAAACCTTATCCCTAAAAACCTCTATAATATACCCTTAACCCTCTACCCTATATTTGTATCCCACTCCCTCCCTCCCTCTCTCTCTCTATCAAGTCTCTCCCTCGTACCCCCTCTCCCTTTGCTAGGTCTCTCTCTCTCAATCCTTTTATCTCTCTCCCTTCTACCCTTAACCCTCTACCCTCCATCTCTCTCCAATTCCCTCCCTCCCCCTCTCTCTCTGAAGTCTCTCCCTATTTTAGGTCTCTCTCTCCCTCATTCACTCCTTCTATCTCTCTCCCCTCTAATTCTCTTTATCTCCTCCAAACTCTTTCTACCTAGGCCTCTCTTTATTTTTTCTCACCTCTCTCTCCATCCCTACCTCTCCCTCTATCTCTGATTTCATATCTACTTCTCTCTACCTATTTTTCTCTCCTTCCTTGCCTCTTCTCTCTCAATATCTCTACCTTCTTTCCCCCTCTCTCTCTCCCCCACTCTCTCTCTCTCTCCCTCTCTCTCTCTCTCCTCTCTACCCTAAACCCTAAACCCTAAACCCTCTACCCTCTATCTCTCTCCCACTCCCTCCCTCTCTCTCAAGAATCTCCCTCCTACCCCCTCTCCCTCTCTTAGGTCTCTCTTTCTCACACACTCCCTCTATCTCTCTCCCCTCTACCCTAAACCCTAAACCCTTAACCCTTAAACCCTAAAACATTAAACCCTCTACCCTCTACCCTTAACCCTCCCTCCCTCTATCTCTCTCCCACTCTCTCCCTCTCTCTCTCTTTCAAGTATCTCCATCCTAACCCCTCTCCCTCTTTGAGGTCTCTCTCTTACTCTCTTAGGTATCTCCTTCCCACCCCTCTCCCACTTTGTCTCCCTCTCCTTCTCTCTTGGGTGTCTCCCTCCCAACATCTCTCCCTCTCCCTCTCTCTTAGGTTTCTCCCTCCCACCCCCTCTCCCTCCCTCTATCTCACTCTCTCTCTCCATATCTATGGATTAGGTTTTAATGGTTAAGGGTTGAGGGTTGAAGGATTAATAGGTTATAAGGGTTTATGGATTAGGGTGAGAGCGAGGGAGTGGGAGAGAGATAGAGGGAGGCATGGTTAAGGGTAGAGGGTAAAAGGGTTTAATGGTTTAGGTTTTAAGGGTTAAGGGTAGAGGGGAGAAAGATAGAGGGAGTGAGTCAGTGAGTGAGAGAGACCTAAGAGAGGGAGAGGTGGTAGGAGAGAGAGAAAGAGGGTGGGATGGTTAAGGTTCGAGGGTTCAATGTTTAAGGTTTAATGGTTTAGGGTTATGGACAGAGGGGATAGAGATAGAGGGAGTTACTGAGAGAGAGAGAGAGAGAGAGAGAGAGAGAGAGAGAGAGAGAGAGAGAGGAGGAGCTTGAGAGGGAGGGAGGGAGATATATAGCCTCTCCCTTATCCCCCTGTCTCTCTCAAGCCTCTCCCTCCTACCCCCTCTCTCTCTCTCTTAGGCCTCTCTCTCCCTCTATCTCTCTCACTCTTTTTATCTCTCTCTCTATCTATCTCCCCTCCATCCTTAACCCTTAACCATTAAACCCTCTACCCTTTATCCTCTATCTATCTCCAATTCCATCCCTCCCTCTCTCTCTCTCTCAAGTCTCTCCCTCCTACTTCATATTCCTCTTTTAGGTCTCTCTCTCACTCATTCACTCCTTCTATCTCTCCCCTCTACCCTTAACCCTCTACCCTCTACCCTCTACCCTCTACCATTAACTCTTAACCCTCTACCCTCTATCGCTTTTCCACTCCCTCCCTCTCTCTCTCAATCTATATCCACCTTCCTTCTTCTCTCTCTAACTTCTTCATCCCTTCCCCTCTCTCCTTACCTCTCTACCTACATATATATCATTCCCTCATCTCTCTCTGTCTCTCTCTCCTACCCTCTCTCCCTCTCTCAAGTCTCTCTATCTCTTTCCCATCTACCCTTAACCCTTAAAACCCTCTACCCTCTACCATAAAGCCTCTACCCTCAATGTCTCTCCCATTCCCTCTCTCTCTTTCTCTCTCTCTATCTCATGTCTCTCCCTCCTACCCACTCTCCCTATCTAAATTCTCTCTCTCTCTCTCTCTCTCACTCCTATATCTCTCTGCTCCACCCTTAGCCCTCTACCATATATCTCTCTCCTGCTTGATCCGTCACTCTCTCAAGACTCTTCCTCATATCCCCTCTCCCTCTCTTAGGTCTCTCTCTCTCTCACTCACTCCATCTATCTCTCTCCCCTCTACCCTTTATCTCTCTCTCACTCTCTCCCTCCCTCCCTATCTCTCTCTCAATTATCTCCCTCCTACCCCCTCTCCCTCTCTCAGGTCTCTCACTCACTCATTCCTATCTCTCTCCCCTCTACCCTTAATCCTCTACCCTCTACCCTTAACCCTATACCCTATATCTCTCTCTAACTCCCTCCCTCTCTCTCTCTCTCAATAAATCCCTCTATCTCTCCCCCATATACCCTTAGCCCTAAACCCTAAACCCTAAACCCTTAACCCTTAAACCCTCTACCCTCTCTCTCTCAAGTCTCTCCTTGCTACCCCATATCCCTCTCTCAAGTCTCTCTTTCTCAGTCACTCCCTCTATCTCTCCCCCCTCTACCCTCTCTCTCTCTCAACCATCTCCCTCCTACACCCTCTCTCTCTCTCACTCACTCACTCCTATGTCTCTTCCATCTACCCTTAGCCCTATACCCTTAAAACATCTACGCTCTACCCTCTATCTCTGTCCCACTCCCTCCCTCCCTCTCTCACTCAAAACTCTCCCTCCTACCCCCTATCCCTCTCTCAGGTCTCTCTCTCAATCCCTCCATCTCTCTCCCCCCTCTACCCTTAACCCTAAACCATAAACCCTAAAAACCTCTATAATATACCCTTAACCCTCTACCCTCTATCCGTCTCCCACTCCCTCTCTCTCTCTCTCTATCAAGTTTGTCCCTCCTACCCCCTCTCCTTCTGCTAGGTCTCTCTCTCTCACTCACTCCTATTATCTCTCTCCCTTCTACCCTTAACCCTCTACCCTATACCCTCTACTCTTTATCTCTCTCCCTTCTACCCTCTATTAGAACCTAAAATTTCCATCTAAAACCCTAAGGTTTTCCCACAAATTTCCACAAATTTCCATAAAATTCGTAAGGATTTATTCTCTTTTGAATCTAATATTTTCCTACTTTTTCATAAAAATGGTTTATTTTAATTCCCGTCCATTTCATTATTCACTTTATACAATTACCGCTCCTAAAAAATAAAAAAAATCATCATGTTAACCCTTACCGCTATACCGCGGGGTGGCATTATACTGTCCACGATAGCGCAGTTGTCGGGTAGCAATCAATGGACCCATCTTGAAGTGTTTACCATGCTACCGCGCACAGTCAATTCATTGACCACGGTAGCGCGGTAAACCATTAGTCATTAGCGAAGCGACTAAGGAGCTGGCAAATAACGTTCACCATGGTATCGCGCATGGTCAAACCATAGACTGTGGTGGCTACAGTAAATAGGTAGTGGTTATCTGATAGTTAAGGCACAACTAAGGAAGTGTAAAAGACATTCACCGCGATACCATGGGGGGCTCCAAAGAGGACCACAGTAACATGGTAAGCAGTTAATGGAGATAGCGAAATGGATACCGCAGTACCATTGGCCGTCATCAAGGTGCTTGTGGTAATGCAGTAGATGGGAGTGGATATAGTCAAAGTCAATGACTGTGATACTGTGGGAAGTGGAAATAAAGGCCGCAGTAGTGCGGTAAGGAGTGAAGATCGAGCGGGAAAAGTACTTAAAGAAAAATCAAAAGCAACTATAGTTAAAATATTTAATTTGCCGATAAGGCAGTGCAATTAAATATTTTAATTTCTACTAAAGAATACAAATGACCATAAACATGAAATTGTAAATGGATGTAACTGTAATATGAAGGGTCATGACCCCTGGCATGTATTGTATAAATAATTTGAAAATCAGTTGAAGCAGAGGGTTTAGAGGTTAGAGTAGGAGAGAAATTTTTTGGGAAAAAATGTAAAATGGACAGGACCTTTCCTGAAATAATGCAATGGAGAAGATGTTTTAAATTGGTGAAATTTTTTCAAGTATCTCCATCCTACCCCCTCTCCATCTCTCAGGTCTCTCTCTCACTCACTCAATCCATCTATCTCTCTCCCATCTCCCTTAAACCCTTTACCTTCAATTCTAAACCATCTAACCAATACATTGGATCCTCAACCCTCATCTACCTTTGTCCCTCCCTCCTCTTCTCTGCTTATCTCTATCTCACTTCTCCCTCCATACATCCCACCTTCTCTTCCCTAATCCCTCAACCCTATACCCTCAACTCTTAAAATCTTAAACACTCAACCCTATACCATAAACCCTCAACCCTCAACCCTTAAATCCTAAACCCTTCCACTCCCTCCCTATCTGTCTCTGTCTACCTCTCCATATCTCTCAAGTATCTCCCTCACTCTCTCAAGTCCCTCTCTCTCTCATGCCCTCTATCTCTCTCCCAATCTCTCTCCCTCCCTCTCTCTCAAGTTTCTCCCTCCCTCTTTGTCTCTCAAGTCTCTCTGTTCTATCCCGTCTCCCTCTTTCAAGCCTCTTTGTCTCTCTCACTCACTCCATCTATCTCTCTCCCACATCTCCTCTCTCTCTCTCACTCCCTCTCTCTCTCCCTCTCTCAGATATCTCCCTCCCACTCTCTCTCTCTCCCTCTATCTCATGTATCTCTCCCCACCCCCTCCATCTCTCTTAAATCCCTTTATCTTGACTACTCCCTCTCCCTCCCACCCCCTCTCTATCTCTCAAGTCTCTCTCTCTCACTCCTTGTATCTCTCCCATTCCTCTATCTCTCACTCCCTCTCTCTCCTACTCTCTTAGGTATCTCCTTCCCACCCCCTCTCTCTCACTTTGTCAACCTCTCCTTCTCTCTCATGTGTCTCCCTCCATCCCTCTCACTCTCTCTTTGTCTCTATGGATTAGGGTTTAAGGGTTAAGGGTTGAGGTTTGAGGGATTAAGAGGGTATAGGGGTTGAGGGATTAGCGTTGAAGGGTTGAGGGTTGAGGGATTAAGAGGGTATGGGGGTTGAGGGATTAGGGTTTAAGGGTTGAGAGTTGACGGTTGAGGGATTAAGAGGGTGTAGGGGTTGAGGGATTAGGGGTTAAGGGTTGAGGGTTGAGAGATTATGATGCAGGAGCATCTAGTGGTGTAAGGGCAATCCTACATCACCCAAAAATATATTTACTTTCATTTATATTTTGGTAGATGTTGTTGCATTTCTAGATACCCTTTTCATCGAAGAAGAAGTCCCAACTTTCAGAACTGCTTTTCTGCTTTTTCTGCTCAACTGCTATTTTTAGCAGGTTTGATTTTGAAGGCATGAGAGGATAGAAATTTAAGGGAATCTTCAGGATAGAAAGATAAGCACTTTGGCGAAAGAATCAGATCAGGATCATTCCCAGTTCAAAATTTATTCAAGTTTCAATTTCTTCTTTTTGCCTTATAAAATATTCGAAGCTAATTTTGAGGTACTTGGAGGCTCCGGATGGGCCCGAAAATTGGCAAAAAACAAAAGTGGTTAGCCTTTAGGCATGACTTTCCCGCACTTCATTTTTGCAAGAGCTTTCTGAAAATGTATTATGATTGAAAATACGATGGTTAGATCTTAAGTAGTTTTTGGGGGAAAGAAGAATCTGCATGTAATGCAAAACACAGGGATTTGAGATCCTCTGCATGTAAGAAGATCATCATTCTGAATATAATAAGATTCTCTGATTTGTGTGTGTATTTTTGTGTCTCGGGTTGGCACCCTCATCATATTAACATGATATGGGGGTTGAGGGTTGAGGTATTAGGAGGGTATGGGGGTTGAGGAATTAGGGTTTAAGGGTTAAGGGTTGAGGGTTGAGGGATTAAGAAGGTATGGGGGTTGATGGATTTTTTTTAATGGTTGAGGGTTGAGGGATTAAGAGGATATGGGGGTTGAGGGATTAGGGTTTAAGGGTTGAGGTTTGAGGGTTGAGGGGTGAGGGATTAGGAGGGTATGGGGTTTGAGTGATTAGGGTTTAAGGGTTAAGGGTTGAGGGTTGATGGATTAAGAGGATATGGGGGTTTACGGAATAGGGTTTATGGGTTGAGGGTTGAGATATTAGGAGGGTATGGGGGTTGATGAATTAGGGTTTAAGGGTTAAGGGTTTACGGGCTGAGGGATTAAGAAGGTATGGGGGTTGATGGATTATGTTTTAAGGGTTGAGGGTTGAGGGTTGAAGGATTAAGAGGATATGAGGGTTGAGGGATTATGGTTTAAGGGTTGAGGGTTGAGGGGTGAAGGATTAGGAGGGTATGGGGGTTGAGTGATTAGGGTTTAAGGGTTAAGGGTTGAGGGTTGAGGGATTAAGAGGGTATGGGGGTTGATGGATTAGGGTTTAAGGGTTGAGGGTTGAGGGTTGAGGGATTAGGAGGGTACGGGGGTTGAGGGATTAGGGTTTAAGGGTTAAGGGTTGAGGTTTCATGGATTAGGGTTTAAGGGTTGAGGGTTGAGGGATTATGCCTCACTTATCTCACAATCCCTCTCTGTCAGGCCTCACTTACCTCCCACCCCCTCTCTCCCACTTTGACTCCCTCTCCTTCTCTCAGGTGTCTCCCTCCCAGCCTCTCTCTTAAATTTCTCCCTCCCACACCCTCTCCCTCCCCCCCCTCTCTCTCCCACTCCCTCTATCTCTCACTCCCTCTATCTCTCTCCCACTTTGTGTCTCTCCCTCTCTTTGAAGTCTCTCCCTCTCTCTCTCAAGACTCTCCCTCCTATCCCCTCTACCTCTCTCAGGTCTCTCTCTCACTCACTCACTCCCTCTATCTCTAACAGTGGCTCTTGTTCGGGATGAGTGATTTTGAAAACCACTACAATAATCTAGAGTATCTTTGGTAGAGAAGACCAAGAAAAGCCATGAAAAATGAAGGCAATGATACGTGAAGGGAATGAATAGATGAATAATATGAAAATGGAGCAAATGGAAAAGTGGAAAACCCTAAAGTACTATGCATGGAAGATAATTTTTTAAAGAGGCATTGATTAGAATTTTCCATGCCCTGGAAATCCTTAATCGTCTATACCTACTATGGTTTAAAAAATTAAACCATTAGGGATGGCCCCAGACCACCTCAAAAAGAAAAACTTGCACTTTCCTCTATCATAAACTTTGTTCTGAATAGAGCTCATCAGATTTCTTTTGAAACTATCCATTCCACCTACCCTATAATATGCATTGTCATTGAAAACCTTCAAGAAATCATTGTATTCAATCTGATTGATTGAAAATCCGACGGTTAGATCTTAAGTTAGGGCTTTCGGAAGTTGGTGCATAATTTGAATGTTGTTTTTGGCTCCAAATGGTGAAATACGCTATTTATGGGTGAGTTTCTGTTTATTTTGGGTAGTTTTTGGGGGAAAGAAGATCGCATACTGTGAAAAGGGGAATTTTTGTAGTTGCTTTTTGTAATCTGCATGTAATGCAAAACGCAGGGATTTGAGATCCTTTGCATGTAAGAAGTTCATCATTCTGAATATAATAAGATTCTCTGATTTGTGTGTGTATTTTTGTGTCTCGGGTTGGCACCCTCATCAGATTAAGAGGATATGGGGGTTGAGGGTTGAGGTATTAGGAGGGTATGGGGGTTGAGGAATTAGGGTTTAAGGGTTAAGGGTTGAGGGTTGAGGGATTAAGTAGGTATGGGGGTTGATGCATTAGGTTTTAAGGGTTGCGGGTTGAGGGTTGAGGTATCAGGAGGGTATGGGGGTTGAGGAAGTAGGGTTTAAGGGTTAAGGGTTGAGGGTTGAGGGATTAAGGAGGTATGGGGGTTGATGGATTAGGTTTTAAGGGTTGAGGGTTGAGGGTTGAGGGTTGAGGGTTGAGGGTTGAGGGTTGAAGGATTAAGAGGATATGAGGGTTGAGTGATTAGGGTTTAAGGGTTGAGGGTTGAGGGGTGAGGGATTAGGAGGGTATGAGGGTTGAGTGATTAGGGTTTAAGGGTTGAGGGTTTGAGGGTTGAGGGTATGGGGGTTTGAGGGATTAGTTGAGGGTTATGGGGGTTGAGGGATTAGGGTTTAAGGGTTAAGGGTTGAGGGTTGAGGGATTAAGAGGGTATGGGGGTTGATGGATTAGGGTTTAAGGGTTGAGAGTTGAGGGTTGGGGGTTGAGGGTTGAGGGATTAAGAGGGTATAGGGATTAGGCCTCACTTATCTCACAATCCCTCTGTATCAAGCCTCACTTACCTCTCACCCTACTTTCTTAGGTCTCTCTTTCCCATCCCCTCTCTCCCAGTTTGACTCCCTCTCCTTCTCTCAGGTGTCTCCCTCCCACACCCTCTCCCTCCCCCCCTCTCTCTCTCCCACTTTGTTTCTCTCCCTCTCTTTGAAGTCACTCCCTCTCTCTCTCAAGACTCTCGCTCCTATCCCCTCTCCCTCTATCAGGTCTCTCTCTCACTCACTCACTCCCTCTATCTCTAATAGTGGCTCTTGTTGGGGATGAGTGATTTTGAAAACCGCTACAATAATCCAGAGTATCTTTGGTAGAGAAGACCAAGCAAAGCCATGAAAAATGAAGGCCATGATAGATGGAGGGAATGAATAGATGAATAATATGAAAATGAAGCAAATGGAGAAGTGGAAAACCTTAAAGTACTGTGCATGGAAGATAATTTTTTAAAGAGGCATTGATTAGAATTTTCCATGCCCTGGAAATCCTTAATCCTCTGTACCTACTATGGTTTAAAAAATTAAAACATTAGGGATGGCCCCAGGGGACCTCAAAAAGAAAAACTTGCACTTTCCTTTGTCATAAACTTTGTTCTGAATAGAGCTCATCAGATTTCTTTTGAAACTATCCATTCCACCTACCCTATAATATGCACTGTCATGGAAAACCTTTAGGAAATCATTGTATTCAATCTGATTGATTGAAAATATGATGGTTAGATCTAATGTTAGAGCTTTCGGAAGTTGGTGCATAATTTGAATGTTGTTTCTGGCTCCAAATGGTGAAATGGGTTGTTTATGGGCAAGTTTATGTTTCTTTTGGGTAGTTTTTGGGGGAAAGAAGATTGCATATTGTGAAAAGGGGAATTTCTGTAGTTTCTTTATGTAATTTGCATGTAATGCAAAACGCGGGGATTTGAGATCCTTTGCATGTAAGAAGTTCACCATTATGAATATAATAAGATTCTCTGATTTGTGTGTGTATTTTTGTGTCTCGGGGTTGGCACCCTCATCAAATTAATAGGATATGGGGGTTGAGGGATTTGGGTTTAAGGGTTGAGGGTTGAGGGTTGAGGTATTAGGAGGGTATGGGGGTTGAGGAATTAGGGTTGAGGGATTAATAAGGTATGGGGGTTCATGGATTAGGTTTTAAGGGTTGAGGGATTAAGAGGATATGGGTGTTGAGGGATTAGGGTTTAAGGGTTGAGGGGTTAGGGATTAGGAGGGTATGGGGGTTGAGTGATTAGGGTTTAAGGGTTGAGGGTTGAGGGTTGAGGGATTAAGAGGGTATGGGGGTTGATGGAATAGGGTTTACGGGTTGAGGGTTGAGGGATTAAGAGGGTATAGGGGTTGAGGGATTAGGGGTTAAGGGTTGAGGGTTGAGGGATTAAGAGGATATGGGGGTTGAGGGATTAGGGTTTAAGGGTTGAGGGTTGAGGGTTGAGGGATTAGGAGGGTATGGGGGTTGAGGGATTAGGAGGGTATGGGGGTTGAGGGATTAGGATTTAAGGGTTGAGGGTTGAGGGTTGAGGGATTAAGAAGGTATGGGAGTTGATGGTTGAGGGTTGAGGGTTGAGGGTTGAGGGATTAAGAGGATATGGGGGTTGAGAGATTAGGGTTTAAGGGTTCACAGTTGAGGGGTGAGGGATTAGGAGGGTATGGTGGTTGAGTGATTAGGGTTTAAGGGTTAAGGGTTGAGGGTTGAGGGTTGAGGGATTAGGAGGGTATGGGAGTTGAGGGATTAGGTTTTAAGGGTTAAGGGTTGAGGGTTGAGGGATTAAGAGGGTATGGGGGTTGATGGATTAGGGTTTAAGGGTTGAGGGTTGAGGGTTGGGGGTTGAGGGTTGAGGGATTAAGAGGGTATAGGGGTTGAGGGATTAGACCTCACTTATCTCACAATCCCTCTCTATCAGGCCTCACTTACCTCCCACCCTACTTTCTTAGGTCTCTCCTTCCCACCCCCTCTCTCCCACTTTGACTCCCTCTCCTTCTCTCAGGTGTATCCCTCCTAGCCTCTCTCTTAAATTTCTCCCTCCCACACCCTCTCCCTCCCCCCTCTCTCTCTCCCACTCCCTCTATCTCTCTCCCACTTTGTGTCTCTCCCTCTCTATGAAGTCACTCCCTCTCTCTCTCAAGACTCTCCCTCCTATCCCCTCTCCCTTTCTCAGGTCTCTCTCTCACTCACTCACTCCCTCTATCTCTAACAGCAGCTCTTGTTGGGGATGAGTGTTTTTGAAAACCACTACAAGAATCCAGAGTATCTTTGGTAGAGAAGATCAAGCAAAGCCATGAAAAATGAAGGAAATGATAGATGGAGGGAATGAATAGATGAATAATATGAAAATGGAGACAATGGAGAAGTGGAAAACCCTAAAGTACTATGCATGGAAGATAATTTTTTAAAGAGGCATTGCTTAGAATTTTCCATGCCCTAGCAATCCTTAATCCTCTATACCTACTATGGTTTAAAAAATTAAACCATTAGGGATGGCCCCAAGCCACCTCAAAAAGAAAAACATGCACATTCCTCTGTCATAAACTTTGTTCTGAATAGAGCTCATCAGATTTCTTTTGAAAGTATCCATTCCACCTACCCTATAATATGCAGTCATTGAAAACCTTCAGGAAATCATTGTATTCAATCTGATTCATATTCATCTCATCAGTTTTTATTTCATTATTCTTATTATCATATGAAAAATCTTTGTCATCTTCAGCATACAAAGTGTACCCAAATTCAACAAAACATTCATATGCATGCTCACTGTCATATGTTGCTGAATGTGCTTGCAGCTACATAGTGACCTAAAAATCTGAGGGATTAAGAGGGTGTAGGGGTCGAGGGATTAGGGTTGAAGGGTTGAGAGTTGAGGGATTAAGAGGGTATGGGGTTGAGGGATTAGGGTTTAAGGGTTGAGGGATTCAGAGGGTATAGGGGTCGAGGGATTACGGTTGAAGGGTTGAGGGATTAAGAGTGTATGGGGGTCGAGGGATTAGGGTTGAAGGGTTGAGGGTTGAGGGTTGAGGGTTGAGAGTTGAGGGTTGAGGGATTAAGAGGGTATGGGGGTTGAGGGATTAGGGTTTAAGGATTTAGGGTTGAGGATTGAGGGATTAAGAGGGTATGGGGGTTGAGGTATTAGGGTTTAAGGGTCTACCTATTTGTCCCTCTATACCTATTTCCCTCTCCCTTCTTGCCTCCTCTCTCTCAATATCTCTACCTTCTTTCCCTCTCTACCTCTCTCTATCTCTCTCTCTACCCTTAACCCTAAACCCTAAACACTTAAAACCCTCTACCCTCTACCCTCTATCTCTCTCCCACTCCCTCTCCCTCTCTCTCTCTCCCTCTCAATTAGCTCCCTGCTACCCCCTCTCCCTCTCTCAATTATCTCTCACTCACTCACTCACTCATTGCTTCTATGTCTCTCCCCTCTACCCTTATCCCTCTACCCTTAACCCTTAAACCCTCTATCCTCAACCCTTAACCCTCTACCCTCTATCTCTCTCCCACTCCCTCCCTTCTACCCCCTCTCCCTCTCTCAGGTCTCTCTCTCACTCACTCACTCACTCCCTCTATCTCTCTCCCCTTTCCCCTAAACCATAAAACCTTAACCCTTAAACCATCTACCCTCTATCTCTCTCCTACTTCATCCCTCTCTCTCTCAAGACTCTCCCTCCATCTCTCCCTCCCTCCATCCCACCTTCTCTTCCCTAATCCCTCAACCCTTAAAACCTTGAACACTCAACCCTATACCCTAAACCTTCAACCCTCAACCCTTAAATCCTAAAACTCTAAACCCTCTACCCTCTACCCTCTACCCAATACCCTCAACCCTAATCCCTCAAGCCTTAAACCCAATTAAACTATTTACGCTAATCCCTAAACCCTTAAACCCTCATCCCTCAACCCTCTACCTTCAATCCTCAACCCTTAACCCTAAAACCTCAACCCCTATACCTTGTACCCTATATGTTGGACCTTGAACCCTAATCCATCAACCTTATACCCTCAACCATCTACTCTCATCCTTAAACTCTTGACCCTCAACCCTTAAACCCTAAACCATTAAACCCTAAACCATTAAACCCTTAACCCTCAATCCTCAACCCTGAACCCTTAATCCCTTAATCCTCAACCCTTAAACCCTAAACCATGAACCCTTATACCCTCTACCTTATACATTAGACCCTCAATGCTAATCCTTCAACCATATACCCATAAACCTATACCCTAAACCCTCTACCCTCAACCCTAAACCCTTAAACCTTCTACCCTCTACCCTCTACCCTCTACCCAATACCCAATACCCTAAACCATAAATCCTATACCCTCAATTCTCAACCCTCTATCCTGTACATTAGATCCCAACCCTCATATATCTCTATCCCTTTCTCCTATTCTCTCCTCTCTATCTCACTTCTCCCTCCATATCTCCCTCCATCTCTCCCTCCATCCTTCCCTCCCTCTCTACCCTAATCCCTCAACCCTATGCACTCAACCCTCACCCTGATATCCTCTACCCTATACCCTCAACCCTTAAACCCTTAAACCCAAGTAAACTCTATACCGTAATCCCTCAATCCTCAACCCTTAATCCCTTGAACCTTAAACCCTCTAGCCTCTAGCCTCTACCCTATAAACTAAACCCTCAACCCTCAATTATCAACCCTAGGTAGGTAGGGGAACATAGGTGAGATACAGAGTGATGAAGGGAGAGGTAAGTAGAAAAAGGGATATGGGAGATAAATATAGGTAGAGAGGGTAGGAGATGTAGAGAGAGGAGAGATAGAGAGAATTAGAGAGGGGAGGGAGGGACAATTAGGGAGGAGATAAAGGTGTGTGTGTGTGTGTGTGTGTGTGTGTGTGAGAGAGAGAGAGAGAGAGAGAGAGAGAGAGAGAGAGAGAGAGAGAGAGATATAGAGTGATGGAGGGAGAAGTGGGTAAAGAGAGGGAGAGGGGAGATAAAGATAAATATAGAGGGAAGGAGATGTAGAGAGAGATGATAGATAGAGAGAAGTGGAGAGTGGAGGGATGGTGGGAGAGGAAAGGAGGAGATAGAGGTGAGTGTGTGAGAGGGTGAGAGGAGAGAAAATGAGGGGACAGAGGAAGGGGGAGAGATATAGAGTAGAGAGGGAAGGAGAGAGTAAGAGAGAAAGATGGGTGAGGGAGAGAGTGGTAGGTAGTGGAGTGAGAGGTAGGTAGAGATGGAGGAGGAGAGAGGGAAGGAGGGAGAGTGAGATGGAGAGAGTGGTGAGATAGAGAGTAGAGAGGTAAGGAGAGAATGAGAAATAGAGATAAAGAGAGAGAGGGAGGTTGGAGGGAGGGAGAGGTAGAAAGGGATAAGTGAGACATAGAGAGGGAATGAGGGAAAGTGGGATAGAGAGTGAATGGTGATTTATAGAGGAGGGAGTGAGAGGGAAGGATGAAAATTGGGAGAGAGGGAATGGTGATTTAGAGAGGAGGGGGTGATAGGTAGTATTAGAGATAATGGTGAGATAGAGAGGAGAGAGTGAGAGAGAAAGAGAGGGATGGAGAGACAGGGAGAGAGGTAGGTAGAGGAAGGGAGAGGAGAGATAGAGAGTAGAGAGGGAAAGAGGTAGGGAAGGAGGCATAAGTGAGATAGAGAGGGATGGAGACAGAGTGATGGAGGGAGAGGTATGTATGGAGAGGAGAGATAGAGAGTACAGAGAGGAGGGATAGGTAGGGAGATAGAGGTGTGTGTGTGTGAGTGAGAGAGAGAGAATGGTGAGATAGAGAAAAAGTTTCATTTAGAGAGAAAGAGGGGGAGGGAGGGACAGACAATAGTGAGAGAGAATGGGAGGAGAGACAAAAAGAAGTGGAGGGAGGGTGAGGTCAAGAGAGGGAGGGAGAGGAGAGATAGAGAGAAGTAGAGAGGGAAGGATGGAGGGAGGGAGTGTTAGTGAGGGAGATAGAGGTTTGTGTGTGTGAGAGAGAGAGATAGAGATAGTGGTGATATAGAGAGGGGAAAGTGAGAGGGAGGGAGAGAGAATTATGAGATAGAGAGGAGAGAGTTAGAGAGAAATTGGGGGAAGAGAGGGATAAAGAGTGAGAGAGATATGTAGGTAGAGGGAGGGAGAGGAGAGATAGAGAGTAGAGAGGGAAAGAGGTAGGGAGGGAGACATAAGTGAGATACAAAGTGATGGAGGGAGAGGTAGGTAAAGAGAGAGAGAGAGGGGAGGGGGGAGGCAGATGTAGGGAGGAGATAGAGGGGTGTGAGAGATAGAGGGGAGAGAGAGAGAGCAAGGGAGACAAAGAGAGAGGAGGAGTGGAGAGAGAGAGAGTAGAGAGAATTAGAGATAAATTTGATACAATTTGTTGACTACTAAAATTTGACCTCCTGATTACTGAAATTTGAAATGCTGATTACTGAAATTTGACTAAGTCTGAAATTTTTAAGATCTTCCAAAAACTAGAATTTGCATTATAATTCCTAGAGATCTGAAACCACTCTCAAACATCCTGCCTATATACATGTAATATAACTTAAAGTATAAGAAAGTAAATGTCCATATGTAAATGTAAACTTATACTTGAATGTTTATTTCATGTATATAGTTTCCTTGGAGCAGAAAGAGAAATTAAAAGTGTTTAGAAAATTGCATTCCAAACTTCATTGCTAAAAGAAAGAGAACTCACACTTGTTCATTGATTCCAAAATTCAAGCAATTTGGTGCTCGCCAAATTGTAAAGCCATTTGGAGAGTGCCAAATTTGGTACTCGCTAAATGGTAAAGCCATTTGGCGAGCGCCAAATTTGGCGTTCACCAAATGTGGCACTTTTCAAATTTGGCAAGCGCAATATGGCCTATTATGGGTTTATTTTGCGATTTGGCATCAATATTGTGTCACAGATTGGTGCACTTACCCTCATACCCAGCCAAAGTGTGACTAATGTAATATATTTCTCTTTCTTTTTCTTCATGATCATTTTGTGCAAGCAATGCCCCCAATGCAAAAGTGGTTGCAGAGATATACAATATCAAAGGTTTCCCATAAATAGGAAGCATTAGGATTGGCGATGTCAGAAGATATTCTTTGATAAATTGAAAAGCAGTTTGACACTTGTCTATCCACACAAAAGGAATTTGCTTGCATAACAGGTATTGGAATGGGTGACATTTATCGGTCAACTGTGCAATGAAGTATTTGATGGACTGCAATCTATCCTGTAATGATCTAAGCTCACCGATTCCTTTTCGTGGAGGCATATCCAAGGTTTCTTTTACCTTAGCTAGGTCAACTTCAATGCCTTGGCAAGAAACTATGTATCCTAGGAGCTTACCCGAAGTTACGCTGAAGATGCACTTCTTAGGATTGAGATGGACCTTATACTCTTCCAGCCTTTTTAAGATCTTGTCTAGCACCTTTAGGTGATCAACTCATGTCAAGAATTTTTCTTGGAGATCATCAACAATCCTCCATTAAAGTGTGCATAAGATCATAAAATATTTTGGTCATAGCCCTTTGATAAGTGGCACCTGCATTGTTTAGTTCGAAAGGCATGATGTTCTAGCAGTATATACCCTAGGGATAAGTGAATGTTGTTTTATGTTGATCTCTTAGGGTGATACAGATCTGATCGTAACCCGAGAAACCATCCATGAGAGACAACATCTCATATCCTACTATGAGATCCACTATGATATCTATATCTGGAAGAAAAAAACATCCTTTGAAAGAGCTTTTTTTAAATCCTAGAAGTCTATACAGATGCAGATTTGACCATTTGATTTGGTGATAGGAACAAGATTTGATATCCAGTTGGCATAATCTATAGATCTTATGAATTTAGAATTTAACAATTTCTTTAACTCAACTTTGACTAGCAAGGCAGTCTGTAGGTGCATCTTCCAGAGTTTTTGTTTGACTGGTTTTTCATCTGGAAGTAAGGGGAAATGATGTAAGACTAATGTTGGATCTAGTCTTGGCATATCAAACGTATATGACCAAGGGAACATGAATTGATGTGTTGTGAAAAAATATTGAAGCTCAGGCCTTTCCTTTTTGGTCAATTATGTTTCAAGACGAATCATCTTGGGATTTTCAGGTGTTCCTATATTAACTTCTATGGTGTCTTCAATTATCATAGCCAATTTCTCTTGAGTGACAGGGAGAAAGTCCAACCATCAATCCCTAGGTGCCTCAAAGATTTTTTCACCCTTGGATATGTCCTTTGTTTTTAATTTTGTATCATCAAAAGGTTCCTTGCGGTTTTCACCTAAAGAGTGTCTATTTTTGTTTTACTTTTATTTTTAATACTTTTGCGACTAGAGGGTTGCATAGTCTCTTTGAAATATGCTAAAGAATCAAGATCTATAGTAAAAATAGCTTTATGGTCCCCACCTGGTATTCTTTCATGTAGTCCCATGAATTATTTGATGGCTTCGTCATTTTAAAAGTGTCCATGGTAGGCGATTCTTGTTGATCCTAGTCAATGATTTGGGGATATATAAGGGAGATACCATCATCATTGTTAGCAAAAGGTGGGATGATGATAAAAGCATGAAAATGGAAGTTGAAAGGGTAAAGATAGAGTTGTCCTTAGGATCCCAAGAGGAATCAATCCAATCTTCATCTTCAATGGTCCTAGGTAAATTGGATTCATGGGGAAGGTCAGGATTATGATTGTCGTTGGAAGGGACTTTTGGTGAGCCAATTTTAAAAATTTGTTTGAGTCTTTCCTCAAAAGAAGGTTGGCCTGGTTCTCGAAAGGTTTCTTCAAGCTCATAGTCACTAAGGGATTTATTAGAACCAAATTCATATTCATGGGAGTTATTTTCGATATAGGATTCATCGGATATCTCGACATTTTGAGAAACACTAGCGCCCTTCCCTGAAATCATAAGGGCATGTGGGGCGCCAATCTCAACTGGCTTACACTGTAACGCTCGGTTCTTTGGTCTTATAGATGGAATTAAGGGTTCTCTCATTCCATTTATGTTTCTACCAAGACCACTAATTCCATCACATCCTTTTTCCTTCATTATCTCAAAGCCTTTATCATATTGTTGCATTGGTAGTGGAGGTAGATCCTTCTCGTCTATGTAGATCCATGTTGAAATGTCATCAATGTCTTCTTTATTTACCTCTATCCATCTTGTGAAAGCAGGAGTGAGAGGAACTTTAAATATAATATTAGGTTCTATCTTGAAGCAAGGCTTACCATAAGACTAGGGAGACTTATGTAGCTTGGTGATGCAGTAGGTAGTAGTTAGTTTGTATTCGGTGCTAACTTTGTCTTGAATCTTGAAATTTGGATGAGTGGTAGGTAGAGTAGAAGCAATGGAAGTGAATCACTTGGTAAGTGTGGATGGATTGATGTATTGGGATGAGGTGGATGTTGAAGCTTCATGATTATTAGGTACTTGATGTTCGTAAATGCCCCTTAAGTTGGTGCAATACTAAAAGGGGCCAGGATGACCCTTTATGGTGATCTCAGTGCAATTGTAGGGGAACTTTAGATATTGATGATATGTGGAGGGTACAACCTTCAATGTGTGGATCCAAGGTTGACCAAGGAGGATGTTGTAGTGTAATTCAAGATCAAGAACCCGACATGTTGTTTCACTAGAAAAATTCGGCAAATAAATGACCGCGTGACTAAAAATTTTAGTCACGTGACTAATGTTAGAGTAATAAGTCATTTCACTTAATTAATTTAATCATATTGGTCAATTAATTAAGTCAGTTATCAGTTTAAATTTATTTAAGATAAACTTAGGCACATTAATAATTAATTATTTATTAATTATTAAGTGTGCACACTAGGGTTTCTTTTTAGGGTTCTATCTCCTTTCTTAAGGATTGATCTCATTGTTACTATTCATTCTCTTAATGCATTTTTCAGCTTGAGGCTTGTAGAGCATTTTTGTTTTTCTGGAACATCTTTCTTTCTTTGTGATAGGTTATTGCTTGCAGGTGTTCACTAGGGTCTGTGAGGTTGGTTTATCAACTTCAACATGGTATCAAAGCTTTAGATCTGTAGCTACATATTCATATTTTGAAGGATATTCCCTTACAATGATTTTTAAGTGTGATGGTTTGAAGCTACAACAGTTTTTTGCCAGACCAAAAGGTTTTTCCATCATATTTTGAGAATTTTTGACCTTGATCTCTCAAATCATGCATTTTGTTGCAAAACAGACCTCACAAATGTGCTAAGAAGGCCAAAAAACCCCTATTTGCATATAAAATATGATAGAGTTTGCTGAAAATTGATTTTTTTGTGTTTTTTGGGATTTTCAAAAATGTTAACCAAAAAATCCATATGACTATATGGATCCATACGAATGCCTTGATTTTCATGCCATTTTTTGGGTGTTGAAAGCATTTTCGAGCTGCCTCATTTTTTGTGACATTTTGCCTCAATTTTCTATTGCCTCGATTTTTGTACCATGAAGGTACAACGAAATATTTAATTAATTTTTTAATCTTTAAATTAATAAAATATTTGGTTTAAAGCCAAAATGAGCATTTTTAGTAAAATGGTCGTATCTTGAGCATACGAAGTCCATTTTTCAAAAATGAGATATCGTTGGAAAGCTAGTTCTGGGTACTATCCAATGGTCTAGATTTGATTTTTAGATTTTTCTTTTTTGATGCTTTGTTTGGCCTCTGAAGTCGGAATTAACTATTTTCACTCCGAGAGGTGTAACTTTTGCATCCAGACTATGTTTTGTGCAAAAAAATAGGCATCAGGAAGTTGGTTCAGTTCTCTACACAAATCTTATACCTAATTTTATAGAAATTTTCACCAAGTATTTGATTTTTTGTCAGATCTCGGCTTTTGATTTCCTAGTTATTTTCTTGGGAAACATGCAACTCAGGATTTTTTTTTGAGATCAAAGAGAATTGTTCTTTTCTTTGAGAGTATATACTACTATTTTTTGTCATGGATTCACATAATATTGCACGCCTTACTCCATTCAACTACTTTGGTTGCAAAAAACAAATGGAGATTCATTTGATGCATAGAGGGTTGTACAAGGTGACCATGGGTACAAAATTTGAACCTACAAGTGCTACTAAAAAGAGAAATTGGTTTAATAAGTGTGATGAGGCTTTTGGTACTTTATGTCTTTCTATTTCTCTTGATCCTCTTTTTCATACATTGAGTCTTACACAACATCCCATTAGATTTGGAATACTTTAGGGTCTTTGTTTGGGAGGCAGGATACTATGAGAGGATTCTAGTTGGAGAATGAGCTTATTGGCTTAAATCCTAGGGATTTTGACAACATCCAAGATTTTTTCACTAAACTCAAGTCTCTTAGATTGCAATTGACACAGTGGGGTATTCAGAAGCAGGACTCTTAGTTGATATTGTCCATTCTTTTTAAGCTTGTACCAAATTATTCATTTTTTATCTACCTTTTATGCCACTAGGGATGATCTTGGTACTTAGTTTACTATGCCATCTCTTGATGATTTTGATTCATCTCTCACCCGAGAGAAAGCTAAGTTGGATAGTATGGGAAAGTTGAAACCTTCTACATCACAGACACTTATTGCATCTCAGGGGCACACAAATCAGAAGGCTTCCAATGGAAAGGGAAAGAAATAAAAAAAAAAGGATTCCAAACCTCATGAGAAGCAAAAGGAGTCCTCAAATTCATTCTCCTCTTCAAAGGGAAAATCATTTAAGAAGGAGAAGGTTACATGTGCATATTGCAAGAGAGAAGGACATGCTGAACATAGTTTCTATAAGAAGGAAATTGATGAGCTGAAGCATCTTCTTCAGAAACATCAGATTGATTTTCCTTCTAGGATGTTTGCATCATCTCCTTCCCCTCATTCTTCTTCTTCAAAGTAGCTTGACAGGGGCACGACTGGTTTATATACTTCATCAGATATGAAGGGACATGCTCTTTGTGCTTATTTAGGTCTTGGATCAAGGAGATGACTTCTAGATTTGGGAGCATCTCATCATATGGCATCTTCACATTCTATGTTCACTTCCTTTGAGCCTTGCACTATGTCTCCTATTTTGATAGGAAACAATACATACATGAGTGTTATAGGGAAGGGGTCTATTAGTTTTGGGGACATTACTTTTCAGGATGTCTAGTGTGTTCCTCATTTGATGCACAACCTTATTTTTATATATTATATCACACATGGAGGTAATGGGAGATTTGTGGAGTTCACACTTGATTCAATTATCATCAGAGACTTGGAGAGTAGAGCAGTTATTACTACTAGGGTGGTGGATCAGTCATCTCAGTTGTATTCCTTTGCATATTTTTCTTCTGATTGTGCTTCTATTCCTACAGTTGTTCATCACACTTCTAGTGTGAAGCATCCTACAGAGGAGACATTTGGCTTCTTGAACCTCAGTGTTCTCACTTCGGATCTGATTCTTGAGCCATCCATTCCATCTCCTCCACCTATTGTTGTAGTTACTGATACTTCTATGGCTACAAATGTGGTTTCTTTTGTTTCAGTGCAACAAAACCTAGTTGATCATTCATCTTTGGAGGTTTCTCTTCAGTCTTCACCTACTTTGACTTCTTCATTGGTTGAGGTCACACCTGCTTCTGTGGAGACATTTTGGGCTACACCTGAATCACCTTTAGAGATTTCATTCATGCAACTTCTTCCCTCTCACTTCTTTCAAGAGATGCAGTTTCTTCAGTCTTTTTGGAGCTACTTCAATATGGAGAGGCTATGTGGTCTCTTTCTTCCTCTCTTCTATGGGGTTCATTCATGTATCTTTGTGATGGAAGGTGTCCTTGGGAGGTCTTATGGAGTCCTCCATCTTTCATCACTTAGTATTTTTTTGCATTATATTTTGGGGAGGAGTTTTGTTCCCACTAGGTTTTCTCCTTTACTCTATTTGGTTTAGTTTACATTGCATTTTTTCATGGGTACCTGATCTAGCCTTTGTTGTCGGGACCCATCTTTTCTTTCATGCATCTTTTTCCTAGTGTTTTAGCTACTTCCTAAGTTCATCTTAAGAGGAGGTGTTAGAGTAATAAGTCATTTCACTTAATTAATTTAATCATATTGGTTAATTAATTAAGTCATTTATCACTTTAAATTTACTTAAGCTAAACTTAGGCACATTAATAATTAATTCATTATTAATTATTAAATGTGCACACTAGGGTTTCCTTTTAGGGTTTGATCTCATTGTAATTATTCATTCTCTTAATGCATTTTTTAGCTTGAGGCTTGTAGAGCATCTTTCTTTGTGATAGGTTATTGCTTGCAGGTGTTCACTGGGGTCTGTGAGGTTGATTTATCAACTTCAACAACTAACACTAGTAGTATTTTCAAAATAAATGACTAATTTGGTCATTTATAAGTGACTAATCTGGTAATTGGGTAAAATCACAACTAAATGACTAAATAAATGACTATTACTCCGTCGAAGGATTTTTTAGTATAGTAAACTAATCTAGCTTTATGGATATTATGTGATAAATAAAATTTATTATTTATTATTTATCCGTCCATTGACATCCAACCCATATTTGCATTGATATGCTATATTTATATTTGTATTTAGATTATTAGTATTATTAATAGTATTACTAATATTTTACTATTAATAATATAATATTTAGGATACTAATATTTTACTAATTATAATATTTTTAAAAGTAGTATTAGTAATAATATATTAATGGGAATAATTTAATATTAATAATAGATTAATAATAATAATAATAATATATTAATAAAAATAAAATAATATAATATAATAATAATATAACACAATCTAAATTGATATATTAATAAAAACATATAATAGTAAATACATAAAAATAAATATAGTAATATAATAGTATTATTATATAATAAAAATATAATACAGATAATTATAATAGAAATAATAATACTAATAATAATAATAATATATAAACACAAATATTTTCTAAATGACCTACCAATTGACCTCGTGTACTCTACAAATGTACACAAAAAAATCAATTTATTTCCTAATTGGCTTTCCACATCTCTTCAACATACTAAAGAGCAATAAAATGTAACATTCGCACTAAAAAGACATCTTCTCTTGAAAAGAGAAAGTTGGATCTACTTTTATGACCATTGCTTTCCTAAGAGTTCCTTTCATATAAGTAATTTTTAATCTTGATAGCTAAAAATTATGAACCAATACATATTACTGAGACACCAAAGAACTATAATTTAGTATAATAAAAACTATGAACATTTCATCTCACTACAAAAGAAGGGCACAATCACAAATCTGTATGAGTATCAAGTTAAATATACAATGCAACATAGCTTACCACTAAAATTGTTTTGGGAAAATTAATTCTATGTTATATGGTATCCATCATACCTACATATTAGCCTACACTTAGGTCCTTGTCAATGCATCAACTAGAAAGAACTTAACCCATCACTTTTGAGTAAGAAGTAATGAAGTGCAACCTACACTACTTGGAGAACAACTAGACAATCCACAGTGCCAACTTGAATCTTATGGGTGACACTTGGATCCTAACCTCAAAGTGATCAAATTATATAGGAGCAACTTGTTTGGTAGAATTACCTAAAGAAGTGTTGTCATGGCTTTTTACGATAATAGAAAATCCACAAAATAGATTTGTTGAAAATTCGTCGAAAAGTTTCAAAGAAAATGCAATCAAAACATATCACAAATATTTTCCTACCTTCTCCTTAATTGTGTTGAAATAGGAGCTTCATAATAGGGTATTGTATCTATCACAACACAATGGAAGAGGATTTAGTTAGATTTCATGGATGCAAGTTTAACTATTAATCTCTCTTCTCTCAATATCTATCTTCCTTTATATATCTTATATTTCGCTCCCTTTACCTCTTGGTCACTCTATCTATTTGCATCTCTGCATATCTCTTTGTCTTAATCTCTCTCTCAATATGTGTTTGTCTCTCTCTATCTCCCTCTTCCCTCTTTATATATCTCTCTTTCTTAGATCCTCTCTCTTTGTATATTCTAATAATACTAATAATCTAATAATTTAATAATAATATTAATAATATTTTATTATTAATAATATAATATTTATGATACTAATATTTTACTAATTATTTAAAAAAATAATATTGTTAATAATATATTAGCAGGAATGATTTAATAATAAGAATAATCTAATATTATAATAATTAGAATAGTATAATAATAATATCAAAATAATAATATATTATTATAAATACTATAATAATTTTAATATTAATAATAAATTACTAATATTAATAATAATATAATATACTAATAATGTAACATAATCTAAATTGATATATTTATAATAAAAATATAATAGTAAATACATAAAAATTAAAATATTATTATATTATAAAAATATAATATAGATAATCATAATAGTAATAATAATACTAATAATAAGTTAATAATAATATATATAAACAGAGACATTTTCTAAATGACCTACCAATTGACCTCCTGTACTATACAAATTTACATAGAAAAATCAATTTATTTTACGTAGAAAAATCAATTTATTTCCTAATTGACTTTCCACAGCTCTTCGGCGTACCCATTGCACACCAAGATGCTATTAAAAACAATATATTAATTGAATAAAGATTACAAAGACTAACTAAGCTTTAGCTCTTCATTAACACAACCACCATTACAGGAGCCCTCTTACATCTCAACCGGATGCATACATTACAGTTCTGCAGAGCTGGACTCATATGAGAGTACTTAGCCACTAGAAACCCATTCAATTTATAATCATATTGAGGGGAGAAGCATTGATGTCGTGGTCTACATGGTGGTTGTGAAGATAAGGCAGATAAATATCTACAAACCACATTCAATGAAGGTCGGTGGAGGAAACTTCTCGATGATGAACTAAATGCAGTCGGCGGGAAGCTTCTGCTTTAAATGCTCTGGGGTAGTTGGGATTATAATCTCCAATAGTCCCCCCTAATCACAACTACCACAAATTCTCATTACATTCTCAATCTCTTTCACTAATGCTACGACATCTAAAATCTTTTAGATCTAACGATCGAACTTAGGAAATCCCATAATGTTGTTGGGATGCTCTAACCATGAGCTCTGGCCTTTCTATCACTAGTCCATTGTAGGTTCAGATGCTTAACACTTGTATTTTCTCAAAATCTCCTATAGAGTCACACTGCAGGTGCTCGGGGATTGTAATAGGCTTTGCTAACCACAAACCTTGCATACAAGTGGTTTCAGATGACCACAAACTAGCATTCAGGTGGTTTCAGATTACCACAAACTACCGTGATGGAGAAACTAATACACACAAGTGACTCCACAAATCATCATCACGGGGAAAACATCATTGCTCTAGGATTTTCTCCTTCTATACTTGCATCAAAATTGATTATTGAGTCCATATAAAAAGAAATCCATCTATCGAGATACATGGGTAATCAGCCTCTGTACTCGCAAGTTGTATAGGAATCCTTTCTAGATACATGGTTCATCAATATGTTAAACCAAAAAACATCAGGGGTGTCGCGTACAATTGATCATGCACCCCTTACAACAAATCAGGTACAATACATACATTGTTTGGGAACTTAATCATTGACTTCAGTAGCAGTTCTTCCTTGCAACAACATCAACAAACAAGTAACTGCAATCATCTCTTGGCTGCGGCCTTATCTTCCAGTGATCCACGCACAGGATGGGGCGACTTCTTCTGAGACTACAGCTCCTTATCGGTGGCCTCTACAGAAACCCTTGACTACAATCCATTTTTTTGGACAAATTCTTCTTTGGCTTTGTCTTTTCTGATGGCGACTAGATCTGCGATCTATCAGCAAAGACTATGATCCTTTGCTCAACAATTTCTCCTTCTAATAGCACTTACAAAAAACTCCTCATATATCTGCTTTGACTCTGCAACGCACAAATTCGCAGCTTCCATCTTTGCTCGCGGGTCTTTTCTCTCCCTGGCGGCATTGACCTTCTTTCTTTACATCTGCAACTAAAAACAACAATCTTGGCTAATCTTGCAAGCTGTGGCTTGATAAAGGTCTCTTTTCAACGATTTTTTACAAACTCTTCGATAGCTGTGGCCTCTTTGAACAATGATCCTCCTCTTTTGATGACTTCTGGTATGGCCTCTTGGTATGGCGAAATTTGCACCACTTTGCATCTTTGCACAGCTTGAATTTGACACATTTTCCATCAAGTGAAAATCCACCGCCACGAGAAAACCACTCCAAAATAGCCAAAATCGAGAGAGGTTTTTCTAGAGGAGTCCAACGCCTTTCTATAGGATTAGATGAGAAGTTTCTAAGCATCATGGTATCCATGTAATAGCATGCTAGATTTTGTAGCTATTTTGCACTTTGGACCCTTAAGGGATCGATCCGGTGGAACATAGCTCGGAGTGATTCCATGTGTTTCAGTGCAAAAAAGGACCATGCCTACTGTAAAAATACCTATTTGGATGTGTTGGAATAGTCCGCTTTCTCACACGAGTTGCAAAGAAAAAGTTGCACCACTTTGCAACTTTGCACAGCTTGAATTTGACACGTTTTCCATCAAGTGAAAATCTTCCGCCACGAGAAAACCACTGCAAGATAGCCAAAATCGAGAGAGGTTTTTCTAGAGGGGTCCAACGCCTTTTTGTAGGATCAGACGAGAATTTTCTAAGCATTATGGTATCCAAGTAATAGCATGCCGAAGTTTGCAGCTATTTTGCACTTTGGACCCTTAAGGGATCGATTCGGTGGAACATAGCTTGGAGCAATTCCACATGTTTCGGTGCAAAAGAAGACCACGCCTACTGTAAAAATACCTATTCGGATGTGTTGGAATAGTCCACTTGCTCACACAAGTTGCAGAGCGAAAGTTGCACCACTTTGCAACTTTACACAACTTGAATTTGACACGTTTTCCATCAAGTGAAAATCTGCCGCAACGAGAAAACCACTCCAAGATAGCCAAAATGGAGAGAGTTTTTTCTAGAGGGGTCCAACGCCTTTCTGTAGGATCAAACAAGAAGATTCTAAGTATCACGGTATCCAAGTAATAGCATGCTGAAGTTTGCAGCTATTTTGCACTTTGGACCCTTAAGGGATCAATTCGATGGAACATAGCTCGGAGCGATTCCACGTGTTTCAGTGCGAAAGAGGACCATGAATACCGTAAACATACCTATTAGGATGTGTTGGAATAGTCCGCTTGCTCACACAAGTTGCAAAAAAATGTGTACAAATTGTTTACATGACCTTTTTCACATTGTTTACATTTCAAAATTCAAAGTTTGCAAATCTTCCTACTCAAGGCATTTATAGAACAAGGTGCTACTACACCAAAAATGAACTTCAACCTTACAATATTTGAGTATATCTCATTATGTAATTAAATCTTATTACAATGCCTCTGGCACTTCGTTCTCTCAGATCTTTTACAATGTCACTCATACATTCAAGATTCTTTTTAAATGTCTACATCATAGGTGCTCATCATGAGGTTAACTTCAAATGAGTAACTTGAGATTCCCTCTCTAAGCTTCACATGATCTCTTATAATGGCTTGAAATAAAAACTGAGATTTTTCAAAATCATCAAAATAAGTATGTTGCATTGCTTTTTTGGCTGAGATTTTTGATAATGGCTCTTAAATCAGCATTTTCTACAATGAAAGATCAATCAACCCTTAGTAGTTTACTTACAAATACACAAAGTAAAAGAGAAAAACAAAGAGCATCCAAAATGGAAATGAAATTAAAATAGATGGAAGGCACTTACAGATGTTTCATGCAGGCATCAAAATAAGGATGTTGCATTGCTTTTCTGGTTGACATTCTCTTCAATGGCTCATATATCAACATTTTTTGCAAGGGGACACCAATCACTATAAAAGAAGATGATAGCATTGGCATCAAACAAATTAATGTATACAAGTATAAATTAATAAGAACCAATGTGCATATACTTACAAATTAATCCTATGAACCATCTGGGTCTGCTCTACTCTTTATTGTTTCAAGTATTGCCTCATGGTCAGACTCACGGACCTTCCATAACATCTTGTTCAAAGGTCTACCCCCATATTTGGTCAAATGAACATTGGATGCCACAACAAGGTTTGAGTAATGAAGAATCTTACAATGCATGTCAAAGTCCTGAAATAGCCAATGTTTAACACTTGAATGTGGGTACCTTCTAAGCCATGTTCCAGTAACCACAACTGAGCCTATAGGGTATTCGATGTTTTCTCCATATATAACTAGGGCCTCCAATTTATTTTTGGTCTCAACACAATGACACAAGTAATAGTCTGTTCCCTCTTCATTGTATTCATTTGCAATAACTGCATAAACATGCCCTACATTGATATGTGCAAAAAATATCTTGAAATTTGTCAACATTACGAATACAATACAAAGTAAGATCTAACGATATGGAATTTCAACAACTAAGAAAGTAGATATATCACCTCATTGAAATAGATCTGATATGTGGTCAAAATTGACCGATGATTCTATCTGTGTCAGTTCCAATGCCGTTAGAGGGTGATATGTGTGAAGTGGGCTAAGATAACTTGTGAACCATTCGTCAACCCACTCCCCTGACTCACAATCATTCCAATCCTACATTGTACATGAAGAGAAAAAGCATGCCATATTTCGTGTATAGATACTCCATGAACTTGTATTTGAGCTAAGGAAAGAGTGTACCTCACTCGATCCTATTAGTGTACAATAGTCTTCATATTGTGCAATGTTAGTATCATCCATCAACCAAAAAAATCTACGAACTGAAGACATACCTTCATTACCTGGACCCATCAAAGCATTACACCACTCGACTATTGATTTTGCATCTATCAACTTTGCACAATCTTTATACTTTAACTCTTCTTGTGCTAATTCTCTTTTCACACATGCTCCTGCACCATCATGCTCCCCCTTTCCATGTCCAGCCTCACAAAAGTTCCACATATGTTGAACACCTGTAATGACATGCATCCTGCACAACTAGTAGAACATGCGCGAGTTCTTGAACTGTGTTGCACAATTATCAGACCATATTATATGTTGATTGTATTCTATGCCCCTCTGAGCCAAACCACTCTAGAACATCTGGAAGCAACCTTGCACGAACTCTGGAGAATGTGTGCGATCATCACTAATGTAAAAGTGGTACTTCCTCAATACCTTCCTTTGCTCATCTGTACTATCAGATGCATGAATGAATGCTATGTGCACAAATATCAAAACTTGTCTAGAGTTGTAATATTGTGACTGCACCTCATGTTGTCATTGTAGAGTGTAGTTCTTTGCAAAGTCAACCATGGATAGTATGCTTCCAATTGGAAAGTTTTCCTTGCATAGTTTGAACTGTGTGTCCAACCATTGGGCTCTATGGGTATGCATTCCATACTGAGACAATATACTATCACGAAATGTGGTCATAAATTTGTACGCTAGAATCTTCTCAATAACCAAATCACACCTTTTTGCTTGAGACCCATCTTTTGTAGCATATTCCACTGTTTTATACTTCCCGAACTCTACTAGTTTTTGTCCCACCTCATTTGTGCTTTCCATATGTTGACATACTGGCATATGCTGGAAGCCACCGCAATGCTTGCATGAACCATCCAAGCATGTTGTCCTATAGAATATCTAGCCATCCTCTCTTTGACATAAATTTTTTTGATAAGAACTCTCTTGAAGATTTTGGTGGGGCTTCTATGCCACAATCCTGCAAAACATCATTAGTATGCAAATCTAAACATATAAAACGATAAACATCATAATGGTTAGAAAATTCAATATGTAGTCTACAACAACAAGTAGTGTGTGCGTGATTTATCTTGACATAAAAAGATTTAAGTGGTTCAAAATATCTTTGAGAAATACTAATTTGAGGATAATCATTTTCAAATTTCCGAAAAAATTGGGTTTGAGTCATATCCAAAAAATGATTTGGATGTGGCTCATGATTCCGACTACTGATCTCCTTCTTACCACATCCCTTTGATTTGGAGATGGCCTTGTGTTATTCTTCCAATACTCTTCAATTAGTGTTCTCAAGGCTTCGACAACTTCTTTATCTTTTCATGACAGTCTGCCCGAGAATGCCCATAATTCATTTGTATCATTGCCCTCAATTCTTTGCCACCTTTGAATGGCTCTTGATAAAGTTTTTCTACTAATTCCTATTTTTTCACTAGTCTTTCTAATTGGGCGAGCTCTCTTTGTTTGACAACTTACCAAAGTTGATGTAATGACACATCAGGTGACATTACTATCCTTTGAGTGTGAGGTCTTACCCACACTCTCATAAGCATGCATTAGATTCTTCACAATAGTGTCTTCACTCGATGCATTCGATATTCTCAACCCAAGAGTCTTCATGATGTTCCTATACTTTACACCTCGCATCATTTGAACAATAGTTGACATCTTGCAGTCTCATTTAGCCTTTCAAAGAATCATTCCCAAATCTTATTAGCATATCTTCTACAAGTGCGTGTTGAAATCTTACCTTCCATGTGCTGCAAAATCTCATCATCAATATTAATCAAATACTTTAGTTTTCTACGCAAAATTCTTGGTGGTGTTCTCCTAGGTACATACATCTCAACATTAGGAATTTCATCAATATTTAATTGAGGTGGGCTAGATTGCATAGCTTCGATTGAGTGTGGAGAAGAAGACATACCTTGAGGTTCACATGGGGATGATGTACTCTCAGCTTGAGATGTGTTGGATGTTGTCCAACAATATTCACTTGCGATAAATGGTGTCCCTCCATATTCACTTGCAGTAAATGGTGTCCATCCATATTCACTTGTGCTAGATGGTGTCCCTCCATATTCGCTTGTGCTTAATGGTGTCCCTTCATATTCACTTGTCGTAGAGGGTGTGTCTCCAACTACGGTATCTGAATCTATCTTACGACGATGCTTTTGCATTCGTACCTTTTGTGTTGCCAATTCTCGTTCTCTTTTTGACGGTTGAGGTTCCTCTACAGTCAGGTTGTTTTCATCAATCGTTTCCAATTTCTTCTTTTCACGATATGCCACCACCCAAACTCTCTCCTTTTCTTTCAAGGTTTTGTTCTCTTCATCTGTTAGTTTCCTCTTTGTCTTTTTCTTCGGCATGGTGGATAATTTTATCTATACCATGGTAATGAGACAAATATTAGTTCCTAAAAAATATATCCATTCAAGATAATTGAAAAATATATGCCATTGAAGGCTTCATTTAAATAATACTTACAATCATCTTGTACAAAAGTAGTATTTTATTGTTCATGATTCTAGCCAACCACCAAGGGAATAAGGACTATGATGTAAAGTCCCAATAGTGTTTTTGATGTCTGAGTTAAGGAAAACTTAGGGTAGTCTAGAGCCTTGAAGTTTGGAGAAGCCTGAATGATGAAATTAGGTAGATTAGTCCATGTAGACTTGGCAATTTGTCCTAAAAGTGGGAAAAGGGCATTAATGATGCTCTAAGCCTGACCCAATGGTCCTAGCATGTGGGAGAAAGGTATATAAGGTCATAAAAACCCTAATTGAGCATGTGGAAAAGCTATTGTACGATTTGGAGTTTTGGAAGGGGAATTTGTGAGTTGGAAGAGTGCAAATTTCATTGAATTTCTATTTTTGTGCCTTCATCCAATCAAGAATGGATTGAAAGGACCTGTCTAATGCTTTGAGTCTTTCAATTGTGTCACTTAATTACTATGTGAAGCATTATATTAGCCATTTAGTTCAATTGCTTTCTGTTTTGCAAGTTTTTAGAGTTTTTGGTCTCATAGCCGGTTCAGGCCAGTTTTTGGAAATAATGATCCCCCCACTTGAATTCTCGTGGCAAGGGTACCATGACAACTTGGAATCAAGTAGGGGAATATTTGTACAGTGTACATATGGTGTGTGGTGTCTTGGTTTGTAGGGGAGATGGTGAATTCATCAAGAACTAGGCGAGTGCAAGTGCATTTTGGCTAGTGGCTTGGAGAGGACAGCAGTAAAGAAAGTTGCCAAATGGACTATTTTGTGCTAATAAAGAGAAAGAGAGTGTGAGAACACGTATTCCAGACATGTGTGTGCAAGGAGGAGAGCTGAGGAGGTCATTGAAGCCCTGAAAGTTGGAAAAAGGAGCCAGAACCCTAGAAACCCTCAAAAATAGGGGGTATGAGGATAGTCCTATGTACGGATGCCAAAGGGACTAAAAACCTAGTAAATATTGAAGCCTAGGGTACCACTAGAAATAATCTATAAAAATATTTGGGGGTTGTTAAGACCATTTTTGAGAAAAGCCACAAAAATGGGTTCTAGGAGACTTAATTGGGCAAAAGGCTGCAAGGCCTAAAATTGGGTTTTTCAAGAAAGCGATGGGTACAAGGTGAAAGAATCCTATGAGATGGATCAGTGAGGAGTCAAATCAACAAGGGGGTAGTGAGAATACCCTTTTTTATCCCCTCGAGTGGTTAGGACACTTTGGGTCAGTGTGGAGCCCAGGGAAGCTTAGTGGTGAATTGAGAGCAATGGCGAAGAATTTGAAATTGGTGGAGAGTCTTATGAGGTGAGAGGACTTTAGGAGGGATCCCTGAGTAGGGTAGAGAGGAATACCCTAGAAAGACTAGAGAATAGGTCTTGGGAAGAACAATAATTCACTTGAAAGATAAGACTCCCCATCAATTATTGAAGGACTGGTCTATGTAATGAACTTTTGGCCTTGTGCAGGGTATTTTGAAGATGTTTGATGCTTTGGAATGGTCTGGGAATGGTCATAAAGGATGAATTTTGGTGAATGGTTCTGAATTTGTAAAATTGGCAAGTGTAAAATGGTAATTGGCAAGTGTAAATAATTATGTATATAATTTGGTAATTTAAAATGTGCATTGACAACCTAAGGTTATAATGACAAACAATAATGAAAGCAAGCCATAATAGAATGAAATGAAAGACTTCACATACCTTAAAAACCAGACTTTCAAATGGAGGAATTCAACCCAATTATGTAGCCTTAGCTGCTTCTTTCTTCAAACTCCACAACAATTTGACTTGTTCAAAAGCTTGTTCCCTTACACACTTCAATTGTATATCAGTTTTCAATGGAATTGAAACTTCAATTGATATTATATGTCATTCACCGTCGAAACTCTACTATTTCATGCAAAGGTGGTAAAAAGATCATGGAAAAGGTAATGGAAAGTGAAAAAGATGCTTGCACACTTCACAACATCATCAAAAATATATTTTTTGTCGGAGCACGCGCAAAACTAGGGGAATATGCAGACTATGGGCCTCCAAATCACTGGTATATTGATTTTTTTACCATTTTAGTGGACTACAAAACTAGCTATAACCCCTAAAACCTTCAACCCTTAAACCCTAATCCCCAAATCCCTATACCCTCTTAATCTTTGAACCCTCAACTCTCAACCCTTAAACCCTAATCCCTCAACCACTATACCCTCTTAATCCCTCAACCCTTAAACCCTAATCCCTCAACCCCTATACCCTAATCCCTCAACCCTCAATCCTCAACCCTCAACCCTTAAACCCTAATCCCTCAACCCCTATACCCTCTTAATCCCGCAACCCTCAATACTCAACCCTCAACCCTTAAACCCTAATCCCTCAACCCCTATACGCTGTTAATCCCTCAACCCTCAACCCTTAAACCCTAATCCCTCAACCCCTATACCCTCTTAATCCCTCAACCCTCAACCCTCAACCCTTAAACCCTAATCCCTCAACCCTTAAACCCTAATCCCTCAATCCCTATACCCTCTTAATCCTTGAA
>CM021102.1:133225322-133406946 GCA_007115665.2 Sequoiadendron giganteum | reverse complement strand
AAACCCTCTACCCCTTACATTGGACCCTAAACCTAATCCTTCAACCATATACCCTCAAACCTATACCTAAACCCTCTACCCTCAACCAAGTAAACCCTTAACCCTAAACCCTTAACCCCAAACCCTTCAACCCTAAATGCTTAAACCTTAAACCTTCTACCCTATACCCTCAACCAAATACCCTCTACCATCAAACCTATTCCATCAACCCTCAAACCTTAAACCCTAATACCCTAGAAACCATCAACCCTATAGGTCCTCCATCCTAATCCCTCAGCCCTATACCCTCAACCCCTATCACTTTCTCTCTATCTATACATCTCACCTCTCCCTCCTTCCCTCCATCCCACCCTCTCTAATTGTCTCTATGTACCGTCCCCCTCTTTCTACGTACCTCTTGTTCAATCAATCCCTACCACCGTCTCTCACTCCCTCTCTCTCACACTCCCTCTCACTACCTATCTCTCAAGTCTCTCCCTCTCACCCCCCTCACACTCTCAAGTCTCTCCCTTTCGCACCCTACCTACATAACCCTCTCTTTCTCTTTGTCTCTCTCTCTTCCTCCCCCTCAATTCTCTCTCTCCCACCCCCTTCTCTCTCTCCCTCTCCATCAATTCTCTCTCTCCGACCCCCCTTTCTCTCTCTCTCCCTTCCTCTATCCCTCCCACCCTCCCTCTCTCTCTCTCCCTCCCTCTATCCCTCCCACCCTACCTAGCTATGTCCCCCTCAATCCAACCCCTTCTCTCCTACTCCCTCTCTCTTAAACTTTCACTTCGACCCCCTCTCCATCTCTCTAGACTCTCTCTAAATTCTTCTGCCTTCGTCTAAAGACATACATAAATGCATACATACAAGCATACATACATACATGTATAGAAAAATATATCAGCATACATAAATATATTAGCATTTAACATAAAGTAAGAAATAATGTGAGCACGTTATAACGCGCTCGCATTATGGGTTAGTAGACATGTTCCCCGCAGAAGCAAAAACCATGTCAAAGTGAGCTATAATGCGAGTGCATTATAACGTGCTCGCGTTATATCTTGCTTTGAGAATTACCGAACTTTAAGCTTGGTATTGCCTTGGAATTCCAACCCAAAGGTTTGGAGGGCATTCCCAACGACTAGAGACGTGTTTTTAAGAAATCCACCATATTTCTCATAATCGAGTTTGCGCTCACCATCAGGATTGCACGTGGTTCAATATTAAAAAAATTGAGCACATGGGTAATGTTGGGTTATCTCTTAGCTATCCAACCATGTAATTTTTTTCACTTCTTGAAAATTTTAAGTCCTTCATCCATAATTTATTTTATCTGTATGTCTTTTTTTTTCCAAAAAGCAGTGTTTGGTATTTTTTTCGTTATAAATTAACCGTTCATCAATTTTTCAATTAAATTACATTTTTAGAAACTAGACTCCATTCTACAAAATTCGAAAATTAAAAAAAAAAAAACAAATCAATTAGTTTCCAAAATTTGTAGGGGTAGCACGACCAAAATTCCATTTTCAGGATATGTCCACTTCGCAAATTAGTAAAAAATCAAATATTCATTAAAAAATTATCAGTTAAATTGTGCATCAACTACATACTGTTAGCTAACTTCTGACTATTGCAATTTTAAAAATAATAAAAAAAAGTTCACCGTACGAGGGTCATACAAGAGTTGCTATGTTATGTTTTTTTGACAAAAACAACACCAATTTGTGTACATCCCTCATTTGAACCCCTTAATCTCAATCATTTTCAAAATAAATTAGTAGTTTAGAAAGTAGACTTGGAGCACTTGAATCCTTCTTTTTGTTCCATCTCAAAATTTTGAGTCTAAGTATCCTCAATTTCACATCCAAGGTCAGTATTTCCTGATTTCAGGAAAAAGTTGTCCACTTAAGTCCCCTTTTTGGGAACCTTCTTGGTGCACTTACCCTGAAGAAGATCTTCATCAAAGCTTTGGAATATGGTATTAGTCTTAATCTTAAAAAATGTCATTTTTTTGTCATATAGGGTAAACTTTTGGGGCATATTGTGTCAAGAGATAGGATTAGGATAGACCCTGGAAGAGTAGATGCCATAGATAAAATTCTCATTCCTAAAACTGTCAAAGCAATCCAATCATTCTTTGGCCAAATTAATTTTTTTAGGAGGTTGTGTCCAATTTGCTAAGACTATTAAACCTATATCTAAGATGTTGAAAAAAGGAGAAAAGTTGGACTGGACTGCTGAAGCTATGGATGCCTTCATATCTATAAAAAGAGCTATCAAAGAAGCCCCAATCTTGAAGTCTCTTGATTTTACTAAACCATTTCATATTTTTTATTTTGCTTCACTTCACACCATAGCTTTTGTTATGTTACGAAAAAATGATGAAGGTCATGAGCAGCCTGTTTATTTTTTTAGCAAGTCTTTGCAGGGGTCAAAATTGAAGTATGATATTATGGAGAAATAGGCTTATGCACTGGTCAAAGAAGCAAAGGCTTTTAGGCCTTACCTTGTTGGAGCTAAGGTATTTCCTTATGTCCCACATGCAGTTGTGAAGGATATCCTAGTATAGACAGAAGTGACAGGGAAGAGATGCAGATGGATTAATAAAAATCAAGAGTTCAACATGGAGATTCAAATTACCATGTTGGTAAGAGGATAGGGTCTTGCTAGGCTGATGGCAGAAAAAAATATTGAAGAAAACCAAATCTGCAATGTAGAAGGTAAGGAAGAAGTCATAGAAAGTATTGAGCATACTCCATGGTATACTAATATAATGCATTATCTGAAACAAATGAAGTGCCCTGAAGGGTTGAATGATAATAAAAGAAGAACTTTGAAGTTGTAGGCTTTTAAATATGTTTTTATAGAAGGGGACCTATTTTGGAAGAATAGGGATGGTATATTGTTGTTCTGTCTAGATGAATCACAAGCAAAATATGTATTGTGAGAAATGCATGAAGGGGTATGTGGAGGCCATTATTCTACTAAGACTACTGCACACAAAATTCCCAGGGCTAGTTATTATTGGCCTAGGGTATTCAATGAGTCTTTTTCATATGTAAAGAAATGCGAGGCTTATCAAAAATTCTTAAGGAAGTTGAAGTATCAAGAAGCATTGCCACTTAGACCCTTGCAGGTAGAAGCACCTTTTCACCAATGGGGAGTTGATTTCATTGGAGAAATACAAGAAAGATCAAGTGGAGGACACAAATGGATACTAGTGGCAATAAATTATTTTACTAAGTGGGTGGAGGTTGTCCCAACTAAGCAAGCAACAAGCAAAGTGGTGATCAACTTTCTGATGGAGAATGTTATAACCAGATCTGGCACCCCAATCAGATTGATCACAGATAATGGGATGTGTTTTAGATCTGATGAGTTTAGAGATTTTTTTAAAACATATGGCATGAATATTTCTTATTCTATCCCATATCATCCACAAGCCAATGGTCAGGAAGAGTCAAGCAATAAAAATATTTTGAAGATAGTAAGAAGGATGTTGGATACAAATAAAAAGGCATGGGATTCAAAGTTAAGATTGGTTGTATGGGTAGATAGGATTACAGTGAAGAAGGAAACTGGAAAATCTCCATTTGAATTGGTGTATGGGACACATGCAAGGATGCCATTGCAAAACCTTTTGTTATTTTATAATTTCATTCTACAAGAAGACCTGGATATTTCTGATCCAATAGAGGAAAGAATGGAGTAGCTTGTTGAGCTTGATGAAGTGAGAAGAATGGATCAGAAGCAGAATATGAAATTGCAATCACAAATGAAATACCTTTTCGATAAAAAGGCGAAGGAGAGAAAGTTTGAAGAAGATGACTTGGTGTTGATGTGGAATTCTTGGTGTCAGGAGAAGGGGAAGCATGGCAAGTTTCAAGCTTTATGGCTTGGCCCTTTTGTGATAACTAGTAAAGGAGGTGAAGATTCTTATTTCCTACAGAACATGTCTGGAGAGGAGCAGGAGTTGCCTATACATGGGTAGTTCCTGAAGCTTTTGTTCTCTCGAGGATCAACAAAGGGTTAAGGATTTTCAGTGCATGGAAAATTATTAATAACCCTCTTTAAAGCTTTCTTTTCCATGCACAGTAGTTTAGAAATTTTGAAGGGTCTGGATTTTCGAGTACATGGAAATTCGCAAGAATTCCCTTTTTGAAAGAATTGCTTTCTTTCCATGTATAGTAGCTTAGGGTCATTTTCACCTTCCATTCTCCATGCTCCACTTTCCATTTTCCATCTCCTTCACTCTTTCATTCCCTCCATCCTCCGTCGCTCATTTTCATGTCCATTCATGTCTTGGTATGCTCTCCTAGAGTAAATGATGGATTCTTGCAGTGATTGAGTAACCACTCATCCCCAACAGGAGCCATTGTTAGAACCTTATTTTTCATTTAAAATCCCAAGGCCTTTCACCCCCTTTGAGCTTTCACTTTCAGTATCTTTCTATAGAAAATTCATGTATCCTATTCATAATATTCAAATATCTTTTACCACCACCTTTTACCCTTCATAGGCCTTCATTGCTTCATCATGGCCTTTCGCAAAGTGGCTCGCAGTATAGCGGTGACAGTTTGGATTAGTCACGATAAATATTTACTATTCTATCATGGTCAGTTGTTAGCAGGCTGGATGTTATGTGGTGGAAAGTTGGCATGGTGAACTAAGCTTACCACGCTATTACTAGTGGTCATCCTAGTAGCTGCGGTGGTGCGGTAAGCGACGAGGTGACAATCAGGAGGTAGACCATGGTGACCATGTTAGACAGGGAGGTGACAGAGGTTAATAGTTAGCAGTCAGTGACACAGCTACCACCAAACCATGGATGGTCATAACGTAGACCGCGGTAACTGCGGTAGATAGAGATGCAACTAGTGACAGAGAATTGAACGACAGAGATGGGTGACGGTTAAGGACAGATAGCAAACAATTACCACCATATCGTTGACGGTCGAGTCAAAGACCACGATGGAGCGGTGGAGGAAGGATGGAACATGATAGTCAGACCGTGATACCGCACATGGTGAGAAGGGAGACTGCGGTGCCCGCGGTAACAAAAATAGATGATGGAGTAAGAGGCGAAGCATAGCAAGAAATGCTTACCGCTATACTGCGCGTGGTTAACATAGTGACTATGGTAGTGCGGTGGTGGGAAATCAACAAGGAAGTAACAGTTATAGATGATCACTGCACAACCACAAGGTGTCAATGAGCTGACCGTGGTAGAGCGGTAAGAGTGATAAATGGCCACGAAGACATAAAAGTGAAGGCAGGAGAACGTATTAAAAGTGAAAAATTTAAAAGCTCAACTATAGTCAAAAATATTTAATTTGCCGAAAGGCAACTTAATTAAATATTTTAAATTTTGGCAAACAAATATCAGACGGTTGCATAGGAAATTGAAGGATCACGACTCTTGGGCTATAAAGTATAAATATTTAAAAAAATTAGTTGGACGAGGGGGGGAACAAAGATAGAAATTTTTTCAGAAACAATAACCGAGCTGGGGTGAAAAACAGTTTTTCTTGAAATAGATTGTAATGGAGAAAACATTAATAAATTGGTGACATCTTTTTTGATTCCAGTTGTTGAGATGCTATAATTTTTGTATTTCCTATTTGGTTGTTTCCAATTAGAAATTTGTAAGTCATTCAAATCAATATACCAAGTATAGTCCTGATTTATTACAGTGTATTTTTCACTTTGTGTGATTTGATTAACTAGTGTCTGCAAGGCAAAAATAAATTCGTTTAAAACAAATCATAGTGACTTTAGGATTTTTGTTGGATGATTGAAGAAGAACCTGGTAGGAAGATATTCTAGCACGATTTATGTAATTCATAAATTTGATGAAATAATATGCTAGTCATAAAATTTCATATTTCAAAGGTGCCTGACAACTTCAATTTGATCAGAAAAGGGAACACCAAGAATTCTGGATAATTTTGACTTTGTTGCCCATTTGGATAGAAAACACTGGTCTGTCATATCCCTGAGGGTAGAATTCATAACGAATTATATATTCAAAATATTTCTTTTGTGTAGTAGTTGTAGTATTATTTTGTCTATTCGTTCCCAATTCTCATTGTGGGTAGACTATTTAGCAGGAAATTCATTTCAAATTTGCATATTTCACATAGGTTCACCCGCCTAGGTCTAGCAGAACCTAAAGAGTAGAAGGTTTAATTGAGTAATTGACCTGGTACATTGTCCAAAAATGTTGTAAGGGCCTGGAAAACTCTTATGGTTGAAACCTTCATTATTGAGAACCAACATCAAGACTACAATTAGCCTGGTTATCAGTCTTTAGACCTGATAAGGAGGAGTTTCCTAGACCATGATCTTGTAGTGGATTTTTATTAATGGTATGGTAATAATTAGAAGAGTAGTCTTGACTGTTAATTTAAATGTCGTCATTCTCAATAATAAATTGGATGATGTTTCTCAATTGTCTGTAGGATGGTGTCTTATGTGCTTTTGTTCTATGATAATCATAGAAGGAATTATCATCCCACCATGATGGTTTAAACTACCCTGGCTCATATGCTTTAGGTTCTTGAAAATTTATGATGTTTGATTTAATAAGATTTTTGAGGACAAATTCAATGGGTTCTCCCAAGGGGGTGTATGTTCATCGTTTTGGGAACTGTCTTTGTTGTCTTTGTTCGCCTGGGTTTTGGGTATTTTGGGTTGCATTTGCAGTAGGTGTTGGGATAAATGAGAGATTTACTTATGGTTGATATCCCATTAGTATGATCACCAAACCTGTCTTATTCACTCCTTTAGCATTGACAACCCCATCATTGGTAACATTTTTGTTTTTAGACAAATACCTATTCCTATCGTTGGTTGTGTTCATGTTTGTATTCTTGATAGGGTACTTCAGTTCTCCTTATGCAATGAGATACTTTTCAAGTTGATCACATTTTTCAACAAGGTCTATGAAGGTGTTACAACAATGGACTTCCAATTTATACTTTAAAGGTCCAATGAGGTTTTGGAAATACATGTGCACCTTCTCCTTTTCATGAATTTCAAGTAGACATGAATGAAAATTTCACCCACTTCCTCTTGTGTTGTTTTACATAATGTGTTGATTGTCACGTCAGTGTCAATTTTGTAATCATAGTTTTCCATAACTTTATAAGTTCATCCCATGTTCGTATCCATTTAGATAGCATGGGAAAGCAATCAATTTCAAGACCTGTGAGACTCCTAGGAAAAATTATCATGAAATACATGTGTTTATAGGCCACATCTACACAAGAAGTTGTAAATTATCTTATGTGTTCAATAGGATCTGTCTTTCCTTTTTACTTAGATAAATTAGGGACAACATACCTTGGAGGAAATGGTGGCATGTATGAGCTTTTGTCAAATGGGTATGGATGCAAGTCAAAGGATGAATAATTCTTTTTGTTCGATACCTACATATTCTCTGCTTGTTTCTATAATGCAGCTAGTTGGGTAGTCAATACATCCACTATTGGATTATTAGTGGCATCGCTCATGTTGTTAATAGTTTCCCCTTCATTCCCATCGGTTGTGATGACACATTTTCAGTTGGAACTTGTTGGTTTTGAGCTTGTGTATGAGCATGGGCAGTGTATGTTGGGATATGTGATCCAGTAGTATTGAATTGCATTTGAGGGATATATTGCCCATGTATGTTTTGATAACCAAGTGGGTTTTGACTTGTTTGTGGCATGCTCATATGTTGTGATACTTGACTTCCTTATCCAAATTGGTGGATAGGACCATGAGGAACACTTGTATTTTGTCGATGAGGGTGACTAGTGTTTGTATTGGTGCCATGAGTATGTGCTTTAGTCCTTTTATTTATGCCAAAAATATTTGATAATGTGATGTTCATGGCACTAGATGTTCCAAATGGAGTTGACGATATGGTTTTTATGGAATTTGAGGCTCCAAATGTATTTGAAGATGTATTCATCATATTAAATGGATTGTGTTAAGGACTGTGTAATTGGTCAAGTGTTGTGGTTTGTGGTATAGTTTTTGCCCCAAAAGTTGATGTTGCATTGACTGTGTTGGTTGCAATTTCTGTTGTCATACCAATAGAAGTAGTGGTAGAATTGTGTTGTGGTGTTGAGGGAGGTTGACTAGTTTGTGTGTTATGATTAGGTGATGTTTCCCTCAAGGTGTTAACATCAAATCCATGTGGTAATTTAACCCCTTCATGCAAGAATTTGGCCAAATAACATTGTGGTTCTAGCATGAGTAGTTCATCTACAAAAGAGGCTACTTCTGGATTTTGGGCAGCAACCTCTATGTCCTCTATAAACACATTACCATTTTCATCTCTTTGAATGAATTCATCAAAAGGGTTGGCATTTAATAAACCTCCAATATTTATGTCATGGAAAGGATTGTGGGAGGTAGATCCCATGTTGATGTTGTTGTGAGTTGTATGTGAATTGTCGTTTAAGTTCATGTCACTTGTATGGTTATAAAAATTCCCTCCTTTTCCAAAGAGGTCCATGTCTCTTCTCCTCTTTTGTGATCTAGTCTCCACCATGTAAGATTTTCTCAAAAGGGGAAATGCAAATGATATGGAAATGAACTAAATCTATGTTTTTGGATTTTTGAAATAGGGTATGCCTAAAAGCATTGAAACTATTTTTTTGGTCTTTTCAAATAAGGGATGCAATGTGACAATAACATCCAAAGAAGATGCTAAATGTATAAAATAAGGTTTCAATGGTGTCAGATGTCTAAGTATTATATGGAAGTGTTCTAAATGCAAGGTGTAAACTCTAAAGGTTATAAAATTTAAGAGATTTTTAGAATAGGTTTTCTAACCATCCAAAGTTTAACCAATGCTTCAATTTTGATTTGTCAAAGGACCATTGTGGGACAAAGTAAAATGACCAAGACAAAGTGAGTTTCACCAAACTAGACTTGTGAGTTGGGAAAAGACTCAACCAAAACGAAAGACTCAAAAGTGTGATAAATGATTTGGTCCAATGACAATCTTTCTTGTAGCAATGGTTTAACAAAGTATGGAAAGTTAGCCTATTCTGAAAATTTGTAAACGGTAATGTCCTTAAGAGTTTAACTAAGTTGAAGATGATTATGAACCCTAAGATGTAACTATAGTTTGTAAATAGTATGCCTATTTTTCAAGGCTAGATGATTAACTAAAAGATGTAATGGTCAATGATTTGAGCAAATATTTCTATTTTTTGTTTAGAGATTACTATAAAAATATAATCGAAGGCAGATTCTAAGTTTTGGTTTCAGACTGTGACAGTAAAAAATATTTTTTTGAATTGTAGGTAGTTGTGGTTTAACACACTTGAATGCGGTTTTTCTATAATGACAGTTGCGGTTCAAGATAGTCAATTGTGACTTTATGTATAACAGTTGTGGTTCATAACAGTCAATTATGGCTTACAATGTTCATAGTTACGGTTTTTAGTAGGTGATTATGACTTACAGAGTTTACAGTTGTAACTATGGGAATTTTCCTAGGGTTAGCAATATCACATGCAAAACATGAAAACCCAAAATGATAATGAAGTGCAAAGGAAATAAAATGAAACAATCTCACCAGATATCTTGATCCTCCATGATTGACATCAATTACACCTTCTCAACTTGCTGAAATATGTTGTTGCCCTCAGATTTATGATGAGCAAGCTAATGACAAATGATAAGCCCTAAGCAAACATTGAAGGATTTTGAACAACTAAATACAATACTATGCCCTATTGCAACTAGTAAGCATCTAAAATGTCTAAACTAATGTCAAATGAAAACTAAATATGCCTATGAAAAATGAAGAAGTATGCCAGAAGTATGAAATTGCAAGAACATGAAGCTACAAGATATCAAATTTCAAGATATGAAAATGCAAGATTTGCCAAATGAGATCAAAAATGCCATTTTATAGAAAATGCAATTTCGTGTGAGTGGCCAAGATTAAAAGCTAGCAAGTGCCCTAGAATCAATGGAAGAGATTCAATATAACAACCCACAATTAGGGTTAGGGCAACATTAGGTCAGATTCGAAATGAATGGACAAGATTGATTTTTAGAAAATCAAATCAATGGCTGACAATACATGTGACAAGAGATTTTGGGCACACAAAATGAAGTTGTTAGAGAATCAAATAATAATTTAAAATTATTTGATTCAAGAGGTGAAGTTGACTTTTTGAATTAAAAATTATTTCAATTCAAAAGTGGTGGAGTCATGTGACAGTAAATAATTTTAATTTAAATTATTTACTCAAAGAGGGAAATTAGAAAGTGGGATTTATTTTAAATAAATATATTTTATTTAAAATGAGCACAGTAAAAGAGGAGAAATTAAATAATAAAACTATTTAATTTAGGTGGTGGGACTTATTTTAAATAAATAAATTTTATTTAAAATGAGTATAGCAAAAAGTTATTTAATTTAGATGGAAATTAAATAATAAAGATGTTATTTAATTATAGAAGAATGTGACAAAGGGAACCTTAAAAAAAATGATTTAATTCAAAATTCAGGAGAGTGGACCAAATTAAATAAATAAAATCTATTTAATTTAGGAGAGGAGAGGCTAATGAGTAATTAAATAATTAAACATAATTATTTAATTATAGTGGAAAGTGGACAAAATTAAATAAATAAGAAATTTATTTAATTTTAGAAAGAAGGGGACTTAATTAGTGACATAATTAAATAAATAAATAAAATTATTTATTTAATAATCTGGAAGACATAATGGACAAAATAATTAAATAAATTAAGAAATTTATTTAATTGTAAGAAGACATTAGATAATTAGTGACACATTAAATAAATAATTAAAATTTATTTATTTAATAATCATGAAGAATAAACAGATGTGAATTAATTAAATAATTATGAATTATTTAATTAATAGTCGAAAGTGAGTCAAGGACATAATTAAAATGTCTTAATTATGCTAAAATGCTTAAACTAGAGCTTGCAGCCCTAGGTCATTTTTATGTGTCTACATTTGCCCCTCTTTGTCATAATGCAGCCTATCACATTGTAGCAAAGAAAATAAGTCAAAAATATGCCCCAGTGCAAAATAAGATGAGGAAGAATGACGAGGAGGGTTGCGGTATGCCCCCTCAAGAGGACAGATGGGTTCCAAGAACATGGGTGTGCTCTCGAAATTGACGAGAAGACTAGAAAATGACGGGACAAGAAAGTGTTAGTGAAAGATAATGGATGATGATATGGATGCAATGCCTATGTGAGATGCATGTTAGTTCCTAGACCAAATCCTTCAACACCTTACCATAGGACTTTAATATTTATTGCTCTTTAATCATCATTGGGAAGATTGTTTGTGATGGCCAAAAAACACCATGATATGACATAAATCAAGATGTGGAAGGCCGTACCATCACACAAGACAAATAGTCGTAGACAAGGATGATCATGACTTATACTAAAAGCGCAATTGCCCCAGTCTTTTTATCATAACCAACTGTAACCAGAAAAAGACAAGAATGGCAAATAATGAAACATCATTACTTCTCTAAATCATGTTTCTAGGACATCCTCAAGAAACTAGCAACATGATTGCCAAAAGAAAAAAAATAAAGCCACCATCATGATACGTCACTATTTTTCTAAATCCCGTAGTCAGGACATCACTGAGAAACTAGTAACATGAGTTTCAAAAAATAAGACAAACATCATGAGACGTCATTGTTTCTCTAAATCCTGTTGTCGGGATCTTGCTAAAAAACTAGTAACATGATGAAAAGGCCAAAGATAAGTGCCATGTGTTTTCCAAGTTTTTTAAGATCAAGGTTGCCAACTATTGAGCGATATCAAATTTAGGAAGGACACATCCTGAATGACATTGATATCTAGGAGATCAATTCTTAGAGTTAGGATAATCCATTAAAATGCCAGATGATGAGGACAATGCTTAGGAAGGACACATCAAAAGCATAAAGAAATGACGAGAGTTGCTCTTCAGAAGGACACATCTGAAGAAGAACCCAAATTTTTTCTAGGTTAAAATTGTCTTGATAGAATTTGATTTCATGCCATTGTTGATATGCTAAATTGACAAAAATTGCTGATGAAACTAACTATTGATAGATTGTTTGCTCAGGATTGATGGAAGATTTTCTTGATTTGAAGAAAGTTTGATGTGTGTGAAAATGTTGTGCCATGAACCCTAATGGACTGACCTAGTGCGGCATCGGGGGCTCATCAATTGATGGCCTTGCCTATGTCGTGCACTCAAAGACCTCGTAGTTCGACACGACCAATGACCTTGTCCAAAGGACATAATTTTGAATCATGATTTTATTTTGACAAACCTAGAAAAACTCACCTAATGTCTCAAGGATTCAAAGATGAATCTTGCCTATGTAGCAAATGCGCAGAGACAACGTAGTTTGGACATGGACAAAATATTGACTGATATGATCAATGAATTGAGTAGACTGACTTTGACTCTATTTTTGGATTTTTTGAGGACTTTATAAAAAATTCAGATCTTTTTTTAGGACTATATGCAATAATGCAAGATGATGATGAAGAAGAAGTAGACAAAATAAAGAGACTAAGAGATATGAGAGAGATCTTCCAAAATGAATAGAAAATTGAAATTTTATAGAAAATGCAATTTTGTATGGATGGATGAGATTAAAGATTGATAAGTGCCCTAGAATCTGTGGTCAAGATTCAAAATGACAACCCACAATGAGGGTTAGGGCAACATTAGATCAAATTTGAAATGAATGGTCAAGATTGATTTTGTCTGAACTACATTGTCTCTAACTATATGCAAGAATGCAAGATGAAAAAGAAGTAGAAAAAATAAAGAGACTAAGAGATATGAGAGAGATCTTCCAAAATGAAGACAAAATTGACATTTTATAGAAAATGCAATTTTGTATGGATGAATGAGATTAAAGATTGATAAGTGCCATAGAATCTATGGTCAAGATTCAAAATGACAACCCACAATTAGGGTTAGGGCAACATTAGGTCAAATTTGAAATGAATGGTCAAGATTGATTTTTAGAAAATCAAATCAATGGCTGACAATGCATGTGACAAAAGATTTTGGGCACACAAACCAAAGTTGTTGGAGAATCAAATAATAATTTAAAATTATTTGATTTAAGAGGGGATGTTGACTTTCTGAAGTAAAAATTATTTCAATTCAAAAGTGGTGGGGTCATGTGATGGTAAATAATTTTAATTTTAATTATTTACTCAAAGAGGGAAATTAGAAAGTGGGACTTGTTTTAAATAAATATATTTTATTTAAAATGAGCACAGTAAAAGAGGAGAAATTAAATAATAAAATTATTTAATTTAGGTGGTGGGACTTATTTTAAATAAATAAATTTTATTTAAAATGAGCATAGAAAAAAGTTATTTAATTTAGGTGGGAATTAAATAATAAAGATATTATTTAATTATAGAAGAATGTGACAAAGGGAACCTTAAAAAAAAATGATTTAATTCAAAATTTAGGAGAGTGGACCAAATTAAATAAATAAAATTTATTTAATTTAGGAGAGGAGAGGCTAATGAATAATTAAATAATTAAACATAATTATTTAATTATAGTGGAAAGTGGACAAAATTAAATAAATAAATAAAATTATTTATTTAATAATCTGGAAGACATAATGGATAAAATAATTAAATAAATTAATAAATTTATTTAATTGTAAGAAGACATTAGATAATTAGTGACACATTAAATAAATAATTAAAATTTATTTATTTAATAATCATGAAGAAAAAATAGATATGAATTAATTAAATAATTATGAATTATTTAATTAATAGTCAAAAGTGAGTCAAGGACATAATTAAAATGTCTTAATTATGCTAAAAGGATTAAACTAGAGCTTGCAGGCCTAGGTCATTTTTATGTGTCTACAACAGTTGCGGATCAGAGTGAACAAAACCTAGTTTTCTATAGTTTTATGAAGTTTACAAATTTTTTTTAGTTCGATTGTAAGTTTCAAGATTATAGAGGTGTTTATTTGTTTAATAAGTTCAACAAACACTTTAGAAAACACACTATCTTTTCATTTGTTGTTTGATACCAATATTTTGAAAACAAGCACATTCCTAGTAGAAAAGGTTTGTATACTTGGTATAGCTCACTGAAATACCCTGGATCAGTGTTGAACACTTATCCTTCTTGAGAGCGGATAGCTTAGAAGTTTGGTGGCACAGGCTCCCCCTTACATGGCACACACTTCTTAGGTGCACCAACTTTGAATTCCCAAGTAATCACTTCTCATGTATTTTCTATCTCTACTCAAGGGAGTCAGTAGTGAGTAATCTTCAGGCATGTTACTATACCCTACACTATGTGAAGAAATGGTCAAAGGGCTAGGCTTTCTACAAAAAAGAGGTGTTTAGTAAGGGCTTCTGCTTTAGGTTGTGCAGTGATATACTCCTTGTGAGAGGTGTCCCCGCCATTAGAACAAGGGTTTACGTATCATAAAGATACTAGAGGAGAGCTATCACGTACCGCTTCCCATTGATTTGTAAACTTTCCTTATAATCACACATTTATATAGCGGTTCAGAAAGACTTGGATTTTGCTCGTTACCGCTTGGGTTTTTCCCTTGGGGTGAGTACTTTTTCCCACCAAGTTAGGTGCTCTAAAGTTAATAAAAATTTCTCTTGCACCCAGGATCACACAAGTGTGCAAGGGGAAAGGATACTTTTTTTATTAAATTGAGATCTAATCTAAATAGAAGCATGCAAAAGCACCAAAAATAACAAGCAATTATTCATTTTAGGCACCAAACAAAATTTGTTCTAAGCTAGATAGATAATCATTTTTAAATTGAAGCCTTCGACAAATGTCATGCATGAAACTTCATCAGTAGTTTCAAATTTATGTCTTCGACAAATGAGATAAAAATTTACCACATGCTAGCAACAGAATATGAGTAACCAAAAACCTTAATCTACTGAACTAGAAATGTGAAAATATTGAACCCAAAATGTAGAAAACTAAAAATTACTTAAAAAACTCAAAAGAAAACCCTCAATAGGTGGTTGTGTTGTGGAATCTACAAATACAGCTCATAATAATGATCAAATGCGGCTCAGGAACAATGACTACGGGTCACGGATTTTTTACTATGGTACACTAGAACAGATGTGGCTCTGGATTTTGGTGATTGTGGTGAACCAAAATTGCAGATGTAATGAAAGACAATCAATTGTGGTGCATGAACTTGAATTAGTACCTGCAACCTATAAAATAAAAAAAAAATTGTATGAAATTTGCCAAAATCTTTGTGGTTCCTGTTAGTTTCACCATTGTAACCAAGGAGAAATTTAGGTTATAAATATAAATCATAAACAATCAAAACCCTAGCTAACAATCAAGCACAATTGAACATAAAAGTATAAACAAATGAACAATCTCACCCAAATCTTTCATGCTTTCCATGATTCATCTCCATTGACCCTCTCTTTTTTTCTATAAATAATGTTTGCCCTTAGGTTCTTGTGAGAAACTATGACCTATGACAAGACTCAGCAAAATATTGAAGGATTAAATAATCAATTGCTAGCGTACTCAGAAATTTGCAATCATGAAGTCATAATAGAATGTGGTTGACATTGTCCTCTCATAGAAATCAATGTTTTGGATGAATGACCGGGATTAATAATTGATAGATGCCCTAACATAGAAGGCTGAGAACGAATGTGACAATTAGCAATTAGGGTTAGGGCAGAATTAGGTTAAGATTTGAAATGGAAAGATATGTTTTTTAAGAAAATCAAATCAAGAGAGATTGTAGAAAAATCAAATAAGAATTTAAAATTATTTGATTTATGAGAGAAAGCTGACTTTTTGAATTAATAATTGATTTAATTCAAAAGAGATAAGTGCATGATAGTAAACAATGATTTTTAATTATTTACTTTGTGGGAAAACAAAAAGTGGGATTTAAATAAATGATATTATTTAAATTTAGAGGAAAAGGAAAAAAATATAATTAAATAATTAAATCAAATTATATAATTATAGATGAAATAGAAAGTGAATAATAATTAAATAAATTTAGGGATTTATTTAATTATAGGACATAGGAAATTAATGACGTATTTAAATAAATAAATATTATTTATTTATTTGAATAATCAAGAGGAATAAATGATATGAATTATTTAATCAATAGTTAACTTAGGACTATGGGACATAATTAAATACTTTAATTATGTTGAGAAGAAATATGTAAAAATAAAGTTTGCAGGCCTAGGTTATTTTTATGTGTCTACACTCTCCTTGACATTATTTGTCTTTATTATTTTATTTTTCAACTGATCATGTAAGTTTTGTAATGTGGTTAATATTTTTAGAGATTAAATTATTATTATGTATAAAGGAATCTAGAAAAATCTTATAATGTCTAGATAGCTCAATAGTAAAATTTAATTTTAATTTAGAATAAATGTCATTATGAACACTGTTATAGAGAATTGAGCAAGAAATTAGACGTATAGAAAATAATTTAACTATGAATTTCATGCATTTAAGCAATTGCTATTTTTTAAATAATAATGCTATGCTTGTAGACCAAGTATTATATGTGATGTGCTTGATTGAAAAGTTTAGAAATGAAAATACTAAGTATTGAATAGGTTGCATACTAAGTTTAATTTTTTGATGGGCATTTTGAGATGTTTTAACAATGATTCATACAAAAATATATTGCAGCAAAAATAAAAGATATTGCAATCAAACTTTCAGTCAAAACTAAACATTACATAGAGGGTTTACAGCTAAAAATTCTACATTTTTCTACAAGCTTAAATACTTAGTTTTTTATCTATCATAATAATGATAAACCTATTCATAAAATATCCCCTAAAATCTAAATCAACAATACCTAGAAAATCTGGGAGTTACAATTTTAGAACTCAAAGGAGAAATGTGCTTGAAGAACCCTCTAAAATGGACGCCAACTGCAAGAATCACTTCCAATGGAAAAAATATTACACACACGAAGCTCTCCAACCTTGGACAACCCCAAATGAAGCATTTCAACCTCCAAAAAACCTAACCACCCTTACAAACGATCAACCCTCTCACCAAGATGTACAACTAGCCTGGGAAGATAGTACGTCCAACAATAAAGACACTAAAACTTCTTAAATATATTGTTGGTGTATTTAAGTCTGCCCTAAAATATGAACTCTCCAATCTGAAGTATAACTTTGATGCCCAAGCTGGAAGTTTCAATCTACAATGAAGGTCACCTATGATTCCTAAAGTGAAATCACCAAGAACTCTCCAGATTGTACCTCTCAAAAGATTAGAGAATGCTAATTGCAAGGGTTTCCATCCTCACAAACCCTGAGAAGATAAATCTCCTCCAAAACCAAAACCAATTTCAATATCTTCATCTAGCATAATGAAAGAATTACATCAAAACCTCTTATAAATCCATTCCAAACCCTAAAGCCTCCTTTTAGGGTTTTAAAAGGTTTAAATTGAAATTATTTTTCCCCTTATGTCTCTGTAGGCATTGCACTTTAAGTTATTACATTTTATAATTTAATTTTCATTTATGTCTCCCATGGCCCCCTTTAGGAAGTCACCTTTTAAACTATTTAAACTTTAAACTTTAATTTAACTCAATGTGGCGCCCAAAAATAATAAAAGGTCCATACCTTTAAATTTAAATATTTTAATTTATAATATCTCCTTATGACTCCCCGACTTTACTTTATAATTGAACTCCTTATTTCCCTGTAAAAAGTGGCTTTATTTAAAAAAAAATTCCAACTTAAGTCACTTTAATAACAACATTAAATAATTAATTTAAGTTATCTTTTTAATTTAATTTTATTTGATAACTTAAAAAGTTAATTATTTAATTATATTCCAAAATTATAAAAATTGGGGACTAGTTTTCCCTTCCCAAATATTGCTTGTCCTCAAGCAATGCCAACACAACCATGAAACCTTCTAGCTATAACAAACTAAACCAACTATAATTCTAGGATCCCAAACCAATCTCCTAAAGTAACCACCAAGTTGTCGATGTTCCACTCTGATAGAAACCGTCAATCATAATGTCTACTCTACACTCCTATCTCCAAGAACCTCGAAAAGTAAACATCACCAATACCTAAAATGAGATACTGGCATGGGCTGAAATTCCCCTCAAGCAATTCACAATTGGAAATCAGCCCCACTTCCACAACACTTGGAGCTAGAATGGAAACTCGACTATACCTATACACCAACCACATGGATCCCAAATGGCCCTGCAACATGTTCCAACCCATAACATTTGTATGCAGCTAGAACCCAAGATGCTGAAAAAATCTGTCAACCAATGAAGCCAACCACCCCACAATAGAATTCTTTAATCCCAATTTTGTAAATCATCCTCATCATGCCAACTCCAAGTATTATGATGATAAACCACATTGGTCATACCTAGGTCCCATGGACAACCTTGAATCCCTGTCTCAACACCAACATAATTTCATTGTGCCACTCTAATAACCTTTGTAGTCATAAATATATTATACCAGAGTGAACCAGAACACCTCTTATTCAAACCACCTTTTTATGCCGTCAAGGATAGTCAAATATTGTGTATGTGGGATGAAATTAAACTGATGAGAATGCCTCATTACGCAATCAAGGTGAAACTCCCCTATCTGTGCCAATGGAATACCAAAGTAGTCATGTATATTCCAATCTACAATGTCATCATTAGAATATGACTCACAAATAAGAATAGGATGGATTGGTCTTGCCACAACTTCATCATTCCCCTTTGCAGCCTTGTGCATAAGATCTTGATCTTTTGCATAGAAAGAGTTTTCTAATTTTCTTTCAAAAGTAAGAAGAGTACTATCAAGAATACTTTAGTCCTCACAAGCTAAAGTCCTACAAATCTCCTAAAAGAAGATGGAATAGCACTAAGATCCAACATGCAAGACTCATAAGAAACCATATTCTCTTGAAAAGGTTGTCCAATGATAATCTCTACAATACCAATATAGAGCCTTGTGCCCAAATCTCCAATGATGCCTAAACTTGTAGCCAATTCTGATGTGTATGTGTCATCAACAATCCATTCCACTATTTTGTGTCCTATACATTTGGAAGATTCCCAACATAGGTACATAGAAGCACATGCCAATCTCTGATAAGTGGCTAGTATCTATTAAAACGACACCATGTAAACTATGAATCATATCCATGATGGAAAAAAATGTACCTCTATTGTCAAAAGATGATAAGAACTCATCATCAATCCATACTCTAACACCAAAGTAGCAATTCCAGCTTCTTCTATTCATTCCATCAACTGTTGTCCTCAAAGTATACCTTGACAAAACTTTGACCAACAAAGCAAGACAACCATCAATAAATAATGTAGGAGGTAGAACCTAAGGGTTTATGGTTGGGACACAACTACCTTCATGCATGTCTTCAAACCATAGACTATAATCTATCAAAAACTTGAACATATATCAGGCTGAAGATCAAGAATAATGCATCCTTCACCAAATGAATCCCCCTGCAAAACCAACACAAGAGGCACTACACCTACATCCTGAGAGTGAAAGATAGGAGAAATCACATTACATTCTTCATCTTGTGCCATAGTTGCCATATACAACTGAATTTTTTCTATACATGATGAAAATTGAGCTAAGCTTAGCTCTAAGAAAAGATCGTTAACATGGAGTTCAGATTCTTGAAGGTCCATCTGAGTACTCTTCAAGGAATCCATAGAAACCTTAAGCTCATGAGAGAGCTTATCAAATTCTTCTTTCCTTTTCAAAGCAACTAAATATATTTCAACAAGGTTGAGAAGGTGGTCATGATCTGAAAGAAGGTGTAAGTAATTTGATTTCACTGCCCCCATACCTTCTTTGAATACCTACAAACTATCGTGAGAAAACTTTGCTTCAATTCCCTTTTGTCTTCTCTCCAACTCAACCATCTAAAGATGATTTTCAATCATCTTGTGCATTTTAGCATGATGAGAGAATGCTTCCATAATCTCATATTCACTCACCTTAAACTAGTTTACCAAATTGTGTTGACTATTGGGTGTATGAACAACTTCTGCCTCACATGAAGAAGCATCAAATTATTCCTGAAGTTCTCGAGTCACAAAACTATCTTCTTCTGCAAAGTCTTGCATACATACATTCTCACCTGTAGAAATATCATCAATGCCCTTAATAGGTGTCATAACATGGAAGCGCTCAGTTTATTCTTTGAACCCATCATCCATCTTAGTCGATTCAGTGAACTTCAAATCTGTTGATTGTTCTTTTTCAACTTTATTGTTGAGATTAATGTAGTCTACTTCATTACTCTCCTCCTCAATCTTTGTAGCATCGTATCAATTTGGAACCATTTCAGTCGCCTGCAATTCTTTTCCAACATCTTCTTTTATGCTTGAATTTTCTTCTTCAAGCTTCATCCTTTTATTTGTGCATTGATGATTAGGCCCCCAAATTCCTTTGCATGTGAAGCAAATATTTAGTCTCGTCATTTTAGAAGGATCTATAATTTGTAAACCCAAAGAAATCAATTCCTCTTCAGTCAACTACTATTAAATCTTCTCAATTTTCTGCTCAACCAAGCCTCTTGATAATTCATGAGCTATGGGTGAAAAAACCTCCTCCTTCCTCCAAATGGTCGATAAATTAGAGAAAAATTTCTTGGATATATCATCCCCCTCATCTAAAATTAGTGATAGAATAATTTACATTTCTGTTATAATATTCCTTCCATGATATTTTTTGATTTTTTCAAAGAAGCATTAAGACATTCTAAGAATTAAATCATCATGTAGAGTAGAAAAATGTATCTTTTGACATTTTCACACTTATTTGGGTCCTCCTTGTGGATTTTGGCTTAATATTTCCTTCATTTAGTGTTGTAATGTGGATAACACATTCACATTAGGTCTTGGGCCCTTGTGAACTAATGGAATTTAATTGTACCTTCCTAAAGTGTTGTGAAGTGTTGTAACTCACTTTCACAATTTTGTAGGGTTTTATCAAATAAATAAGCATATAATAATCATAATTAATCCTTAATCTTTCCTTATTTTGAGTGTTGTAACACACTTTCACATTTATCTAGGCTTTTCATCAATAATTGGGCTTTCTTATGCTTTAATTGGCCCTATTTTGCATCCACAAGCCTCATTTATTGCATCTTTTCAAGGATAATCCCAACAAAAATCAATACCCAATCATAATTCAAGTGATCCTAGCTTGTGTGGCCCATATTTAGGGATTTGAGACTCATTCGCCACCTTGGGCTAAAGATAGGTCCCACCTAGATCTTTTGGCCTCAAAATAGGTTTTACACCTTTCTAAGCAATTTTTAAAATATTCCCAAAAATTAGGCCTTGGTGGACTCATTCACCACCTTGGGAAAATGAGTCTCGTGTCGCCAAAATTCAAATTTAATTCAAATTTTTGGTGATATTTTATTCTCCTAGATCTGAGGTTGGCTTGTAGTGTTGCAATTTATGGAATTCTTGCTTATTTGAGTATAAATAGAAGGTTCTTTCACTCTTTTTCAGCTAAGACTTTTGTTAGAGAATTCCTAATATAAAATTGGGTTCACAATAGCATTCAAATGCATTCAAGGGAAAATTATCAAGCATTCTTCAAGTTCCAATCATCATGTCAAAGATTGCATTCTTCATGTTTTTTATTGTGCTAACAATTGTGATGTAGAGTCTATGATTCAAGCAAGTGTTTCAAGTAAGATCAATATCAGGCAAGAAAGAGTCAAGGACCACATCCATTGTAACCATTTCAAGCATATTTTTAGCACCTTATTATGAGGGTTTGGTGAGTTGCAACATTGTTATTTGTTCATTTATCATTCTCCATTCATATTTTCTTTCATTTCAAGGTTTAATTACCAACAAGTGGTCTGACCAAGGCAAACCCCTTTTCACTAGCCCCAAAAAAATTTCCCCTCTTCTTGTGTGTGATTTGCAGGGCTAAGTTACAGATTTGTCAAGAAGCAAAATTGGAGGAAAGTTGTCAAATCCCTAAAGTTTTCAAAATTGTCGTCAAGCCTTGAAGAAGCTTGGAGAAGGTCTATAGGTGGCAATTTGTAGTTTTAGATCTGGAAAGGTCAGTCAAAAAGAGTAGAGAAGACCGAGAGGAAGTTAATTTAGTTCAAAACTTATAGAAAAGTAGAAGTGGACTGATTCACCACTATTGATGAATGAGTCCCACTATTCAGGCCTAACAAAGTTTTTTGTAGATTTGGATACCCTTTTGGCTGAAACCTGTTTATGTACATTTTCCTAGAAGCAGGATTGATTCATCCAACTTGGTGAATGATCCCTAATCAACATCAACAGTATATTTTTGTAGAATTCTAGATCTCCATTATCTCTTCTTCAGACTCCCAAGTGCACACTTTCTATTTCATAACTTTCTATTGCATTTTACTCACATTTCTAGGTCATTCAATGTTTGGCATTTCACATTGTATTTTATTGTCTTTTCCATGTCCTTACTTGGTGGTGAACCCCTCACTAGACATCATTTAGCCCCTAAGACAACCCTTTTGCAATATTTCAATCTCCATTGCATTAAAGTCTCAAGGGTTTGTTCTTGAGTGAATTAGGTGAATATTGGCTCTCTCCTTTTAGGTCCTAAACCCTAAAGGTGAAAGAGAGGTGCCAATTTTCCACCATTCACATCATATTTTTGATCAAACATCACTATAAAGGATCTAACGTTAGCCATAGTATCTAAAATTCTTACCCTCCTATAAAATGAAGGTTGTTTAGTATCATCCAACCTATGGAAACTATTCTCAATCAAATGCAATATCTCTTTCATGTTGTCATTGTATTAGGCCTCGGGTGCTGAAATTCTCATGATTTCACTAAAACAAAAAGTAACCATCATTTTAACCTCATCATCTGAATGTCTCAATAGTTTTGACTTAACCAATACATATATTGATGGACTTATTACAACTTTTATTATGTGAGAGGGTGACTGACCAACCATTTTTAAACAAGTCTCAACTTCCTCCAAATTACTCAAAAGAACTTCTTTAGACTAGGATGGGTCTTCAAGTTTCATACCTGCAATATAAAGCTTCCCACACAAATTCTCCCTTTTTCTTTGTAATTTTTTATCATACTTAATCCTAAGATCCATGTAATCAATAAATGAAATTTGTGCATGAAACTATGCTCCCAATGTTTTATAATTTCCATAAATTTCCCAAAAGATTTCTTCTTTGTTGAGAGGCTCCATTTTATGTTTGTACCTTATTGCCAAAATTCTAAAAAAATTGAATAACACACCCAATAGACTGGTAGGACTCTTAGCTCTAATACCACTATAATATGCAACCCGATTTGCTCTTGTTTTTTAATTTTTTGATGAGCGTTGTGAGATGTTTTAACAATTATTCATACAACAATATATTGCAGAAAAAATAGAAGATATTGTAATTAAAATTTCACTCAAAATTAAACATTACATAGAGGGTTTATAGCTGAAAATTCTAGATTTCTCTACAAGCTTAAATACTTAGTTTTTTTTTTTATCAAAATAATGATAATCCAGTTTATTAAATATCCCCTAATATCTAAATCAACAATACCCAGTAAATATGGGAGTTACAATTTTGGAACTAACAAGAGAAATGTGCTTAAAGAAGCCTCTAAAATGGATGCCAACTTCAAGAATCACCTCCAATGGTAGAAATGTTGCGTGCACGAAGCTATCCAAAATTGGATGACCCCAAATGAAGCATTATCACCTCTGAAAACCCTAGCCTCCCTTGCAAATGATCATCCCTCTCTCCAAGATGTATGGCCAACCCAAGAAGATGGTACATCCAACAATAAAGGCACTGAAACTTCTTAAATCTGTTGTTGGTGTATTCAAGTTTGCCCTAAAATACGAACTCTCGAATTTAAAATATAAATTTGATTCCCAAACTATAAGTCTCAATTTGCAATGAAGCTCACTTCTGATTCCTGAAGTGAAATCACCAAGAACTCTCCAGACTGTATCTCTCAACAGCATAGAGAATGTTGCTTGCAAGGGTTTCCATCCTCAAAAACCCTAAGAAGATAACTCTCCTCCAAAATCAAAACAAATTTCAATATCTTCATCAAGCATAATGATAGAATGACCTCAAAATCTCTTATAAAGCCATTCCAAACCCTAGCGCCTCCTTTTAGGGTTTTAAAAGATTTAAATTTAAATTATTTCCCCCCCTTATGTCTCCCTAGGCATTGCACTTTAAGTTATAATATTTTATAATTTAATTTTCACTTATGTCTCGCATGGCCCCCTTCGAGAAGTCGCCTTTTTTAAAATATTTAAACTTTAAACTTTATTTTAACTACTCAATGTGGCACCCAAAAATAATAAAAGGTCCATATCTTTTAAATTTAAATATTTCCGTATGACTCCCCAACTTTACTTTATAATTGAACTCCTTATTTCCCCTTAAAAATGTGACTTTATTAAATATTTAACTTTTTCTAACTTAAGTCACTTTAACATCATGAACTAATTAATTTATGTTGTCTTTTTAATTTAATTTTATTCGATAGCTTAAAAATTAATTACTTAATTATATGCTGACATTATGAAAATTAGGGACATTACACACAGTTTAAGTTGAGACATGATTTGTTTGATTTCAAGAAAATGAGGTGTTTTCAAATTAGTGTGAAAAATATAAGTGTGTAGCCCCAAACTGAGGTTATTTTGAGTTAACTATTACTATTGGTGGCCTCTCATATATATTTACTTGATGATGTAAATATCACTTTGGAACCCCTTATTTTAGTCAAACATGTAAATATCAAATTAATAATAGATGAGAATCTCTTATTGGTAATTTAACTAATTTTTACCTTCTAGTTTGATGAGAATCTTCAAACAACTCTAATCAAAGATGTCTCCTTTTCGTACCTATATTTATTAGAAGTTGTATTACCTATTTAGGTCATGTCCAAACTCATGATGTAAAATTTATCTATAAGATAGGATGAAGAGAAATGGTCATGATTTCTATGATGTCTTACCATTATCATTGATGGTATCACCAATGATGTAATGTATTAGACTAGGGGTAAATAAGCCATATTTTAGGATACATTCTTATATATCATTAGAGTATCACATATTACTAAATAGGTTGTCTTTCATTTCAATATGATAAAACACTAGCAGTATATCCATATGTGGCAACCTATTACTTATCCTAAAACCTTATAATATTATTGATACCTTATTTTGGCACATGATACTGGCTTTTGATATTTGGTTTATATGACATAGATTTTTGGTGCAGTGGAGGAACATGAGGTGTTAATACATTGATGATAGAAGCTAATATTCTTGTTTTCTCTCATCAAGCATGCTATTAGAAGCATTTGTTACATGGACCCTTAGTTGTGATTCTTGTGACACTCCTACCTCATTGAGATATTATTGTTTAACTATTTTATTTGGATAGATGTAGTAATTTTGATATGGTAACATCCTAAATGATATAGTTTTAGTTATATTATTATTACCTTGAGCAACAAAAAATATTCTTATTGATGTAATATTTATGGTATTTGGCATATGGCATTTATGACAACATGTACATGTCCTAGGTTGTACATAGGACATGCAAAAATATGACATGATGTTATAATTTTTTATCTCTATGTGGTATTAATACCACCACTAATTTTTTTTTTTTTTGGTGCTAATGAAAGCACCCAAATTATCTTCCTCCCATTAGGCATCCTTATTGATCTTACATGGTGATTGTTCAATGTGCAAATTTTAGTTAGGTTTTATTTATTTATAAAATAATTAGAGACTTTTATTTATTACTCTAGCCTCTACATACATTTGAGTAGATATTTTTAAATTAAATAATAATACTAATTTAATAAAATATATTAGGTTAGTACTACATTAAATATTTAAGAAATAAGAGTTAAATCTAGGTTGTGCTTAGTTGGTTATATCATTAGTTTTTTATCATGGAGATCTAAGTTCAAATACCCAAAATGACATCTAATATGAATATCTAAGTTAAAATATAATATTGATAACTAGCCCTAAATATGGTTAGTGGTGTAAATTAACCCTAAGCCCTATAAATATCAATATACATATTTATCAATATATCCATTTATATATTGAAATCGATATAAATTGATCTATAGAGATAAATAAGTTGCATAACCTAAACTTTAGATTTAGGGTTTATCAATTATAGTTTAAAGGTCCTAAGGTTGATGATAGGTCTTATAGTTTTTGTTTTAAGGTTTCAAATTTGAAAACTAAACTTAAAAATTAAAAATTGAAAAAACAATTAAAAATATGTAAATAGGAAATTCACCTACCTAGGAATGTAATAAATTGGCTCTTATGGATGGAGGGGTAAGAAAATATTTTGTTAATGTTTCCAAATGTAGGTACCCATTTTGAATCCATTTTCCTTGGCATCCTCACTTTGTGAACAAAGAATAACATAAACTTGGAGGGATGAAAAAAAAATACCTTTTTACAAAATGAAGTACTCATTCCTAAATGGGTACATGTTTTGTAATAATGGGATCTCAAATCATAATGAGTACTCATTTCATACATATACTAGTTTAGGTTTGAGATCATATTCCAAAATATCTATCTATTTTTAATGAAATGAGTAACTATTCTTGTCAAGGCTATTCCTCCTTGTGAGACTTCCACTAAAAATGGACTCAATTTCTTACTTCAACCCATTGAAATAATCACAATCCTTTAAAAAAGATGCAACTTCTAAATGAAATCGCAATCAAGAAGCCAAGAGGTTTTGTGATTCAATCTGTAAATCCTAGGGGTTCCATCCTCAAATTCAATAAATGAACACAAATTCTCAATCTATGAACAAAAGTTTTGATAACGTGGTAAAAGATGAAAATATGAAGAAGCAACCCAAAATAGATAGAAAATAAGGGTTCAAATTGAGCTTTCACATTCTAAATCCCCAATATGCCAAGTCAATAATAATTAATATCTTTCAATATTTCATCTCAAAATAGCCCCACTAAAATGGTTGTCATAACTCCTTCCATCTAATTATTTTAATTCAATATTTAGATGCTCATTTTACGCCCACTCATAACCATCATAAAATATGCCATAAACAATTAGGAATGTGATCCTCCATAAAGCGAGTTTGTAATTCTCCAGAAAATATAACATAATGGAGATGTCAAATACCTCAAGAGTTAGCTTATTTCCTCATTATAAGTTCACATGCCCCATTTTGGTAATATATATGTTCAATATTATTTTAATAATTACCTGCCCTATTTTACCAATTTTAATAATTTATTGTTTGTTAAGGCTAGAAATTTAAAAATTATTTTCTTAGTAATCTCCCTTTTCTCCATGACAAATATGAGAAAGGGTTTTTGAATTTACAAAAATAAATAAATTAGAAAGGGCACATTATACAAAGAATGAATGAAAACTCTCTATCTTAATGTATCATATATTTAGCGTTGATTCAACTTTAAAAAATAGTTAGAAAAGGGCGGATCCATGATGTGACACTTGTGTGCTATTCAAATTAATTTCCCTTCTAAATTCATCTTTTGCTATGACACAACTGCAAAATCATTACCCTCTATCTTAATCCTACAGGACATGAGAACTTTGCAACCTGATGCAAACATAGATAAAGAAAAAACTCTAAACTTTCCTTTTTGAAAACATACCAGGAATTCATCCAAATTCTTTTTTCCTTCTGTCTATTGGCTTTAGATGCACCAAAAATATTTGTAAAATTGGGAAATGACATCAATGTAGGACTTGCATGAAACTTAAGTGTTACTATAGTTTTTCCTTTATAGATGACACATCCAAAAATCTAGATATTGAGATAGCCACTCCTAAATTGCATCTAAATATGCAGATTATTTCATGATTCTAATTAATCCATTCTCATATAACAAATTACAATTCATTTTTTTGCAACTTCTCTTGCTAACTATCATTGCTTAGATGTGAATGTATTTCCCACAATTCAGTTTTGGGTGTCTTCTCCGCAAGGTCCAAGAGTTGAAAAACTATATTTGCCTAACCAAATGGTTTTTCCCACATGTTGGTTCTAGGTTTCCTATCCACAAGAATGGTTAAAATGAGAAGTTCCAATGGAAATTAGAACTCCACGATTGGATGCGAACATAAATAAGGAAAAAAATCTAAATTGTAATTGGCTCTAAGTGTAACACCCCTCCATTTTGCTTTCTAGACTGGACAGTGTGTCCTTGTTTTTCTTTGATTTGTGTTTCTGGATTTTTAGATACTATATCTTGTGTGTGTTATTTGATCGCTATTTATAGATTGATGAACTAGTATTTGATGTGATGTGGTTTATCTGATGTTTTATTTAACATGCTTTAATTGGAGTAATGATGTTAGTTGGTATAACATGTGATTGCATATGAGATTATTGAGTATGATGGAGATGCCAGTTATGATGATTGTATTAGTGAAGGGGATGGGTTCGCATCACTCGCTTGTGAGCACCCTACGATTCTGTGATTTCCTCTTCACGGTGTGTATTTTATGCTGCTTATATATGTATGATGTTGGTTACTATGTTTTCAAGTTTGCAGGTACATGACATCGACTCCACCTGGTTTCACAGTTCTGATCATGTTGATCCAATGGTTAAGTTGAACGAGAGATAGTAGCTAGGTAACTTGTGTCAAGTCTACACCCTAGTCATAGTGTGTCATCATTCATGTGTGTTGAGTCTTTGATTGCTTGGTTTTAATCTTATTTAATTTTGAAGGGGTTCTTGATTTGGAAATAAATATTTAGAATTGTTGCATTGAATTATGTTGATAGTTATTTAATTAAAATTATACATTGTTGATAGAAGTTATTCTTTAAATTAATTAATTAAATTTGATTTATCTAATTAATTAAATTTGGTTCATGGGGTTCAATTTAATTATTAAATAATATAATTAATTAAATGTGATGTTAAGAAAAAGAAAAGAAAAAAAAAGAATTTAATTCATTTTGGAATTTTATTTCAATTAGTGGGAATTAAATTAGAATTTGGAATTAAATTTGTATTTGGAAATATTAAATTAAAATAGAATTAAATTTTGGTTGTTAGAAGATATTTTAGTTTTGCCAGCATGATTGGAGTTGAATTAATTAGAAAGAGTTTGTTGAAAATGGATTCACGAGAGAGAATTTTGGAATTTGAAAAGAAAGAGGAAAATTTATTCATGGGAAGGTGAGGATATTTTGGAGAGGGAAAGATAGTTTTGGAGGAAGATTTTTGGGAAAAATACACAGAGGTTTTCTTTTGGGGAGAATTCTTGGCTGAGGAATTACATTGGAAATGTTCTGGTAAATCTTGTTGTGTTTGTTGGTTGCTTTCTTGGTTGGAATCAATGGATTGTTGGATAGAAGTTGTGGAAGCTTTGGAGGAGGCTCTGCATCAAATTTCCATTTCTTGAAGCTTCTTGACTCAGGTTTTCTTCTGTGTTTTTGTATTGTTTTGAGTTTTCTTTTAAAATTGTAATGATTAAATATTTTCTTGTTAAAACTATTTAGGAAAAGAGTTTTATATTTGAAGAAAGAAATTAAATAAATAAATTTAGAAGCTTTTGTTGTTCCCATGAAATTTCTTCAGGGAAATTGTAAAAACCTCTATAGAATTTAATTTCATTTGAGGTAATTGTTAGTTTCGTTATTAAATCAAACTTATGGGTAAAACAACACATTTAGATTGTTATAGGAAATTTAAATCTCTGTAGAAAATAAATTGGTTTCAAAAAACCTTCGTAGAAAATTTACAGTGGAGAAATCTAGAAGATTTGAGAATTTTTGGTTTTAAATTAGATTCCTTTTAGTTTTCTCATTCTTATTTTGTTTAGGAATTTTAGAAAATTGATTGAAAGAATCTGTTTTAACCTTTGTGGAATTTAGGAAAGTGCTCTGTAAAATTTTATTTCCTCTTCCTGTAGATGGTTATTTTTGTATAATTCTCCCAATTTTACCAGAAAATGAAATTATGTGTAAATATATATATATATATATATATACATAATATGTATTATACTTATGTACACATACATATAATATTTAGATTTATATTCATTATTAATGTTGGAGATTTAATTTATTTTAAGTTTATTAAATTATCGTACGACCGATGAATTTTTGGAAACCAATTTGTAAATTCATTTTAATAAAATGCATTGAGGAAGCGAAATTTTCTTCATTCGTTATTTGGTTGTTGACCGTATGTTTTTGGTGGGGGTGCTATGCACACCCCACCTCCCCCAACTCAAGGGAGGTGTGGCTCTCTCAATGACAACGCCCTCCACTAAGTGGAGGGAGCATTGCCTTGAGGCAGCGCAACCCCCTTTGGGGAGGCTATCGGTGGATTAAGGTGGGGCAGGGGTTTGGCTGTGGCTGACCCCTCCCCAAAAAAAAAGAAAATTCCATTTATTCTTTGAAACCATTCAGTCCTTTTTGCTATTCAATGAAAATTTGTTTTTGTATGGAGTTTCGGTTGGGATGTTAATATGTGATGTGTATATATATTGTATATAAGTTGTAAATATATATATTTTATATTTTATATTATATATATATATAATTTATATATTATATATATGTATATATATATACTATATATGTGTGGTGATTAGATATCGTATGTTATTTCAATATGTTTAATTTGGAAAATTAATAATAAAGTGTATTTTATTTTGGGTTAACAATTTGGTATTTGTAAATATTAGTAGATATATTTAATATATATATACAAGGGATATATAGTTAAATATATTACTATATAGTTAATGTATATATTATATGACTAGTTTCTATTGAGAGTATATGCAATGTTTTATGTTGTTTTATTTAGATGCATGTAATTGAGTTTTAAATGGAGATTTAAAAAAAGAAAAGAAAAAGATTTGAATGCATGGTTAAATGATAAAGAGAAAGATATTTTAGAAATTACATGTTTTTAAATGGATAGTTGAAAAGATATAGAATATGGTTAGAAAATGGAAAGGATTTACATGCATGGATTTATGTTGCTTTTAAAAGTAAATTTAGGAATTGATTAAATTGAAGAGGCAATTAATTACTTTAATTTATTTATTTTCTTTTAGGGAAATTATATTATTGTGAATGGAGTATGTAAGGGATATGGATTTAGAATATCCAAAAATAGTAATTTCCTTATAATTGCCATTTTAGATTTATCTTTATTTCGTAAAGGGAAGTGAGTTTACTTGTTTTAGACGTCCTATTATGAAAGAGGAAATAGGGTTCTATGATTATTTTAGATAATCCAGTTATCGTGCATTTGACTTTGTCAATGTTACCTATTGATTGAGGATGGATTTAAGAAATCCAGATATTACATTTGAATTATGACTTAAATGCTTTTTGTAGCTAGGTCGTCAAGTTGCATTTTGGGATATGGGATTAAGTGTTAGTCCAAAATTGTAAGTCTTCCAAAAGATCTTAGAGGATGAGGGTTGTCGATTCATTATGCCAACCAGTTATTTTTCCCTTAGGTAGTGCATGGTTTCTTTTATGTAATTTACCCGGTTTTCTCGAACAGGGATCTTTTGTACCTCCTTTGGAAGGAGTTGACTATGTGTATTGTTTTCTCCAAGTTTTTTGGAGTGAGTTCCATTCTTGGTTCATCCTAGAGATGGAGTGGTTATGATACCTAGGTTGTATGCACTTGAGATTCCCTTGGTAATTGGTTTGTATGTGTGTTGTCATGTAGCAGAGTGGCTTCTGTTAGGCGTCAGAGCCCAAAGAGGTAAAATGGGTAACCCTTTGAAGTGATTTAATCAAGTGATAACTGAATTAATGTACTTAGATGATTAAGATGCATTTCACACTAAACAAGATAATTTAGTCTCACTCATAAACATAAGGGCTCGTTTAGACTTGGGATGAGTGGGAAGGCCTGAAATGGCATGGTCATCTATCTTGTCCTTACGAGAGGTATTTGATTCCGTATGAGTGAGCATGAGGGCTGGAGTTTGGTTGAGGTCACCAAGAAATCCAGAGCCTATGAAGAATGCCCAGAGGAGATCTCATGACTAACTATGCGATGACACTTTATCTAGGACAACAGTTGTTAATTGTTTTATGTGTATGGTTATCTGAACATACTTGATCTATTTTATGTCAGGAAGCAATGTGATCTATGTTGGTGATGTGATAATTGTACTTGTGTTGTACTTGTGTTGTACTTGTTTAGTTCTTTTGTTGGTTCTGTCAGTATGAGTCGGTATGAGTCTGCCTATGGTTTATGGTTATAGATTTTTGTCCATGTTATGTTGTTACTATCTGGTAGCATGGGGGGTGGGCCTTCGGGTACCACTTGGTTGGGTGGAACATGCATCATACACCGTTGGGTCCCCATTTATCTCTAGTACTTGGTGGCGAGACATCCAGTTGGACAGTTCATGGGTTCTTGTTTTTGTGGACATCAAAATCTGCACATGGTTAGCACAATGATAAAACAACATAAACAGAAATTCCTATCCCTATGAGATAATACTCCATGATTCAAATGCAACCAAACAACAAAATTAAACAAAGCATCTAAATCATGAAATAAACCTATCCCATAGTGGATTGGTGCAACTTAGTTGTGTAGAAAGCTGCCCTTTCCCAATCCATGATAAGCAAAATGCCAAATGATGAGCAAGATTAGTTCTCACAAGTGAAGAGAATAACCTTGCAATGAGAATGAGTTATTGCTAAGCAAATGGTGTTGTGATGAGCAAGATTGATTCTCAAATGAAGACAGTAACCTTGCAATGAGTAAGTGTTGTGTGTTGTTTTTTTTTTTGTGGATTTTGTGTTGTAGATGATTTGTGTTGAAATGCTTTGCATTTTATAGATTCAAGATTAGGAAGAGTGATAGATTTGGATGAATGTGGGATCATTTATGAGCCAATGACAAGATGCCACTTGTCAAAGTGTGAGAGGATGAGGAATGTGCAAGTCTTGGCCAATGTGCCAATTTGAAATTCAAATTTGGATGAAATGACATGTTTAGGGGGGATGAAAGGTGCAATAAATGCCATGTTTGACTTGTGCAAATAGCATTTAAAACCTTGTTGGAAGGGACAAGTCCCTTTTGGGGGGAAGATTCAAATTGGAAGAATATTCCATTTTGATTCCATTTTGAATGTAATTAGAGGAAATAATAAATCAAATAAATGATTTATTGGTGCAAGTGGGTGGGTTAGTTAAGAGTTTGGATTTGACTCTAGTTGAGTCAAAAGCTAGAGAATGATAATCATGATTAGAAGTTAATTAATGTAGATTAATTAACTTGGATGATATTAGGAGGTGACATTTGATTAAATCAGTTTGATTTATTAAATCAAATGAGAAGAACATAAGGATTAAATAATATGATTTATTTAATGAACCTTAGGAAATTAATCAATAAATTGTCTTAATTGATTAATAGGAGAATTCGATGCACGATGTTAGTTTTGCATGTCTACATTTTTCCCCTCTTTGAAGCAATGTACTCGTTGCATTGGTTCAAAGAATGATGCTGCCGACATTGAAATTAAAAAATTTCGGATGCCCCAGCAAAAATAAGTACGTTAGTACATTGCCCCCTCGAGAGATCGAGCGAAAAGATACAATTTGAGGTAGATCTCTTGACAAAGAGGTTAAAATGAATGTATGGATGGTTAGATGATATGGTCTATATGATAATGATGATGTAAATGATATGATCTAATTATGCAAGATGCATGATGGATGCATTGTTAGCGCGAAAGAGGATAGAAGAATGAGAGGGATAAACCCTTGAATTCAAGAAGATGTAGAAGTCCAACAAACCAACTTTATTAGAGATGATGATGAAAGATGATGATGTATTGCTTATCCAAGGATGGGAAAAGAGCATACCTTTCTTTATGTTTGATAACACACATAGGGGCGATGCATCAAGGTACAAAGAACCAGGATGGCGTTGCACCTAGTGTGATGGACTCTGACTCGACAATCAGATAGGAGTGATCTTGTTCACACTTGACATACAAAAACCTTGCTAGGACGGACCCAACAAAGAAATTATTCGCCAAGTTATTTTACAAGAACATCCAACAAGCACAGCAGACAAAAAGATAATGATCATTGCCCCATTCCTTTCTCTCTAAACCTGTTTTGTTTAGGCATCATCGAGAGGTCCTTGGAATGAGCACAAAATAAGATAAGTCTAAACAAGACCAAGATAAAGTAAACAAAAAAGCTAATGTTCTTCGTACCGCTAGCTAGGCTAAACTAATGTGAGGTACCTGATGCTTATGTCCATTGCAGGAAAGCTTCATCCTAGGACATGTAGTGATCAAGGTTTTGGTGAGACTGATTGGGTGATAAGCTATTGATACTTTGAGTTGACCAACTTGCTTGCTTACTGACCTAGGCTTGAGACTATGACGATAAGGCGTTCACTTTAGAACTTGCTAAACTTGCTTTTGAGTGACTCACCAAAGGGTGAAAGCGACGATGATTTATTATGAGTGATGACAATCATGGGTGAAAGCGAGATGAAATGGATGCACCATTTTGGTTTTTTCAAATGTTTTTAGGCTGTTTTTGGAATTTTTGAGATGTTTTACAAATGTTTTTGGTATTTTCGAGATTTTTCAATGTTTTTGGATTTTGTGTCTCGGGGGCCGATCAAGGATGGCCTTTCCTACGTTTAAGCTCAAAGACGGCATAGTTTGGATGACAAACCTAACTCAATGAAAAGATAGATGGGCAAACGGATTGCCAATGCGATGGATGCCTGAAAGACTGACCTAAATGTAACACAGATAAGCAAACGAATGCCATTGCGACAGATGCCTAAAGGATGGGCAAACGGATGCCAATGCGACGGACGCATAAAGAATGACCTAAATGTAAAAAAGATAAGCAAACGAATGCCATTGGGACGGATGCCTAAAGGATGGGAAAACAGATGCCAATGCGATGAACACATAAAGAATGACCTAAATGTAACAAAGATAAGCAAACGAATGCCATTGCGATGGATGCCTAAAGGATGGGCAAATGGATGCCAATGCGATGGACGCATAAAGAATGACCTAAATGTAAAAAAGATAAGCAAACGAATGCCATTGCGATGGACGCCTAAAGGATGGGCAAACAGATGCCAATGCGACGAATGCATAAAGAATGACCTAAATGTAAAAAAGATAAGCAAACGAATGCCATTGCGATGGACGCCTAAAGGACTGACCTAACCATCTCGGGGGATGATCAAAGATCAACCTTGCCTACGTTAAAGCTTAGAGACGTCGTAGTTCGACAAGGTGACAAACTGACAAGACTAAATGGTGAATTTGTTGAAGATTTTTCGATATTTGACATATTTTTGATGATTTTTGATGAGATTTTTGAATGTTTTTGGATTTTCTGATGATTTGGATGTTTTTGGATTTTCTGATGATTTTGACAATTTGGATATGGATACATGATGATATCAGTGCTCTATTTTGGGATTTTGTTGAAAACCAAGCTTAATGTTGATCAATCAAATTGATGGATTGATAGTTTGACTAAGTGTGTTAAGTCAAACAAAAGTGATAATGCACTTGTAAATTCTAGGAAGTTGTGTTATCCCAAAGTAAACTCATACAAAAAAGGATAATTTGGCTAGGTGTGTTAAGCCAAATAAAGTGATTATGGATTTGATAATTTGGCTAAGTGTGTTAAGCCAAACAAGATGATAATGAACTTGTAAACCCAAGGAAGTTGTGTTATCTTAGAGTAAACTTGTGCACAAGATGATAGTTTGACTAAGTGTGTTAAGTCAAACAAGGTGATAATTGATTGGATTTGATTGATCAAGATTGATGAAGCTTGATTTGGAACAAAATTATTTTGATGATTTTGATGTGATGTTGAATGTGCGCATTAGATGCAATTGATATGGATTGTTTGGATTGATACTCGACGAAAGGTAGAGCATGATAAGGAATGTCTTCCTGTCAAAAATATGCCATGGGCTAGTGACCTGGATTTTGGCTCACAAATGATTTGACCAAGTTGATTTCACGTTTTCCAATGCCCGGATCTCCACATAAGTTGGAGGATATAGATCAAGATTTATTCACGAAGCAAGATGTAATTATCTACCCCCAGTGTCTAGTAATGTATGGAATGCCATGGGTGGATTCTTGGATAGATGGATGGGTATGGTAAGCATGCAAAGGATGCCAAGGATTATCTTGTGACAAGATAAGGTGTTCGAATAGAGGAATGCTCATTCGGATAATGCTTCAAAGCTCAGATAATGCTGCATAGGATGGGATCAATGAAAATGACCCATGTCAAGATGTCTACCATAAGCAATTGTAAAGTGTGCACCAAAATTTTCCAAGATCAAGATAACTTGGAGTATGGATGCAGATGGAAAATGGATTGGATAAATGGTTCATGGATGAACGGATGATATGGATGGAATGTCGGGTTTATTATGGATGCGATAAGATGCTTTTTTCTGAACTGGCGCACGTAGATGCTCGATTCTACACATAATGCCTGTTTGCCAGGTTTTCATCATGGTACCTGCCCAAAGCGCCACCGAAATGGTTTTCGCTAGAGGACGATTTTTTTCTTTACTGTTTTCAATCCTTTTTTTGATTTTTTTGGATTTTTGTATATTTTGATTTTTTTGTTGTCACCAAGATGCCTGTTTGCCAGGTTTTCATCAAGGTAACCATTTTTTCAGGACATTTTTTGATTGTTTTGTATTTTTTGAGAGATTTTAAGCTGATGTTGAGCCACCTGGTGGTGTTGACGTTGATGCTTCTATCATAACATGTCATCGGCATCTTGCTTGAAGAAGTTACTTTGCCAAGATACCTACACTTGAATGCAACTTTTGAGATCCTTGATCTGCTTTTCTAATACCGAAGTTAACTCTGTTTCTATGCACACATCACAATAGAGTGCCTTCTGAATCCTTATGATGAAGGGTCACTGCCAATACATGGTCAATGTGAGAATTGGATATTATGTGTGGAGGCGTGGATGGAGTGTGTTTAGGGATAAAAGATGGATTGGTTGATAGTTTGGAGCCTTTGACTCTCCAAACTTTGGAAGATGAGCAGTAATGGGTGGATATGAAGGTGTGCATGAAATTAGGACTGACTTCTTGATACACTTTGTACGTCGCTTGAGAAGCATGCTTTTTCTTTTGTGGAAATCTTTGATGGATACTTGCCCCATTTTTATTTTTCCCCATAGTTTCTTTGACTGATGGAGTTTGATAGGGATAATCTTTCTTTGTATTTTTTGGTATCCATATATACTTGATTTGTCCAATATGCTTCTTAGATTCTTTTTCTTTGATAATGTTCTTTGTGCTTCGATTCAACTCTTTCTTTTGATGTTGGTCCCAATTCGTGGATGGGGTGATGGGTGGATGAAGATTCGTGATATGGTGGGTTGTAGTATTGGCATCAGTTTCATCATAAGGATTCTTCGTGCTCCCCATGTTGACATTTGCTTGAGACGAAGTTGCCCCTAGTTTTGTGGAAGTATTACTGATATGTTGAGATCCCTTGATTGTTGAATAACCAAGGCCTTGACATTTAGGATTTCCAAAAATCTGCACTGGTTCTAGGATACCCTATTCATGTAGGCCTAATCCTTTGCCTTGATAATTCATCTGTTGAAAAAATTTATTTGCCATAGGATATGATTCCCCTTGGAAACAAGGTGTTGCTCCTTCTCTGCTTTGTCGTGGACCTTCAAAAGTGTCAGCTTCTTTATTGACGAGATAGCTTGCTCTAAGAAAGGTGATTGATCCAGCTTTATAAGTGATAGGATCCTCTTTAAGTGGGATGAATGCCTGATTGATATCTTCAACTTGATCTTGTGACATATCAGATTGTAGTGCTTCTTCAAGAAGTGTTGATGCTTCGCTGTCTACACAAAATTCTTCCTCATGACTCACTTCATAAGATGTTTCTGATTCATGACTTATGTACAAGCCTTCTTCATGATCCATTTCTGATATGTCTTTGCATTTCTCTACATCTTGATCATGTGTACAAATTTGAAGAGTAGGAGACTCTTGTTCGTTGGTAATGATTTGAAGAGTATGAGACTCTTGTTTTTGAAGATCATCCACGTGTCCATCCAAAGAAAGCATCTCATGGATAGATGGAAGAGTATGTGCTATGCGGATATGGTCATCCTTTGCGGCATCTTGTATAGATAAAAGAGTGCCCATTAGATCATTGTAGTATCTCGGAGATACAAATTCTTGATTTTGACTGATTCTGGAATTGCTTTTGCCATGCTTTTGATCAAGTTCTTGACATGGGTCAATTTCAAAGGATGGATTGTCTACAAGGGGTTCTTGGACATCGTCCTTAGGCATGGGAAGTGGATTAATATCCTCTTGTTCTTTGAATGGATTTGGATCAAGTGTAGTGTCAAAGATTCTTTCACTATTCTCAATTGTAAGGTCGAAGGATGTCAATATGCCTTGGGAGGGACCATTGCTAGGCTTTGATGGAATATTTTGATCATGCTTTGGAATACGTTCTTGAGATATTTCCTCTAACTCATAAGGCGATGTAGAAACTTTTTTGATATGATCATTGGTCAATGGATTGTAGATTATGTCAATGGGATCAAATAATTGTAACACATCTTGAAATAGATCACTAAAAAGTGGCTCTTGATGAATGTTGAGTTGATCACTAGATGGGGTAGAAGCATCTTCAAGATCTTGAACATTGTTATCAACAATTGTGGAAGAGAGATTACCAATGTCTTCAACCATATGATCAAGTGATGTTGATATTTCTTGAATTTGATCATTGTTGGGCATCATTGGTGAGTTTTGATCATAATTGAAAAGTAGCTCTTGGTGTATGTTGATTTGATCATTGGTCAAGGTTGAAACATCTTCAAAGTGCTTATTGATAGATTGATCTTGATTTTTGATTTCAACAATTGTGGTGGGAATCTGTTGCAAGATTTGTTGGGTGAGTAATGCCCGTGTTTGTTGTTGAGCCAACAATGCTTGTTGTTGGTCATGTTGTTTTTGTGCCAACAAAGCTTTTTGTCGGGCTCTTTGTTGTGCTACTTCTTCTTGGATTGCTTGCAATAGTGCGTAGAATTCTGCTTGCGCTTGCGCTTGTTGGGCTACTTGAGCTGCTTGTGCTTCAGCTTGTGCAGCTTGTTGGGCTTGGAGTGCCTTTTTGCGGGAAGCTTCTTGTGCAGCTTGCAACATGATGGAGAATGAATTGGTCGTGTTGTATTTTGGCGGTGGTGGCAGTGGTGGTGGAATGGAAATGGTGTTGATTGCTGGGGTCGTTTGGATGGCTTCCATCTGTTTTTGCGATATCGATGGAAAAATGGGATGATTTGGTATGATGTTTTGATTTGGCATGATAGATTGAAATTGAACATTGTTGTGGTTGGGAGTCATATTGCTTGGATTTAGGTAACTTTGATTTTGCATGTTGTTACCTTGGCTTGAATCAACATATGGAGTCGTCAACATATTGCTTGGATTTTGAACAACATTAGGGGGATTTGCAAACATGTCGACCCCAAAGTTTACCAATTGTGGATTTGAAATGGTCATGTTTGGTAAAGTTGCACTTGGTATGTATGGATTTTGTGGGATAATGTTGTTTGGAAAAATCATGCATTGAGTGTTTGGTTGATAGATTTTCAGATTTGGACTTGGATTGAAATCTACCATTGGGAAAGGTGTTCCAAACTTTGGATCAGGCATACTCACATTCGTTGTACCATTGATGTTTGTATGAGATATTGCTCCCGTGTATGCATTGTACAAGCTTTGAAAATCAAATGGTATTGCAAGGCTTGGATAGTTTGGTTGAATCGAATTGCTCATGATGGATGGATCAAGTTTATATTCCATGTCCCTCTTGTGTTGAGATCGAGTTTCAACCATAAAATGAAGATCAATTTTCAAGAATGTAAGAGATGAACCTCTAATCCTTTAGATCGGTCTAAACCTTAGGTTCAAAGAAGCAAAGAACTAGGATAATTGAAGGATCAAAGCGACGACGAGGATAAAATAAACGAAATATGAGTGATATGGATGAATGGAACTCGTAAAGAAACTTTGAAAGAAATGCTAAAACTTTTAGGACTTTGATTTAATTGATTCATGATTGGATTGATGGTTTGACTAGGTGTGTTAAGTCAAGCAAAATGTGATAAATGTAATCGTAAAGCTCTAGGAAGTTGTGTTATCCATAGAGTGAACTCCTAAAAGATGGTAGTTTGACTAAGTGCGTCAAGTCAAATGAGGTGATGATTTGATATTTTGGCTAGGTGTGTTAAGCCAAACAAGATGAACTCGTAAACCCTAGGAAGTTGTTTTATCTAAGAGAGAACTTGTGTATAGGATGATGGTTTGACTAGTTGTGTTAAGTCAAACAAAGTGATTTGATTTCGCCTAGAAGTTTAGCATAAAAGATGTTTACAAAGTTTCCAAGAGTTGTCGGTGAGGTGATTTTTGACTGATTTAATGGTTGAGAGATGGATGAAAGTGATTGAATTTGATCCTAGACTTGACCTAGAATAACACTTCTGCTTACAAGACCTCGGTGTTGAAGGACACGCTATATTTCCTATGAGAGGAAAGTAAACCTTTTAAACAATTCAGGATCTCAAGATGCTCCTCGCTAGCTTTCACACTAAGCTTTTTGAACTTTGATTTTGGGATTTTGATCATGTTAGAAAACACATGTGTAATCAAATTTTTCTTTTATCTTGTCTTAGTGAATCCTTTTTACCAAAATCACTTGCTTGATTATGTTTTCAAACTAAATGTCTAATGTCCCACTTTCGTTTTCATCCCACAATGTCCATTATGTGGAAATCAAAGAAATTAGGGCAAAAGTCTCCTATGTTTATCCTTAGTGAAAAGAAATGATGATAGAATTCAAGCACTTAGAAATCTCTAGAGATATGATCCCTAGGGAAAACAAGAGTGTCCAAGTTCGTCAAGAGTATTTGTTTCCTCCAAGGTGTTTGAAATTTGAGGCTCTTGTGAATGTTCGTTTTTCAATGTTTTGAATCCAAGCAAAGTGTTTTTGATTCCAAGCACTTTTTACAACCCTAGGATGATGAGGCAATATCTTGTTGGGTTCCCACTTGGACGAATCCAGCTGCGCATATCTTGTGCGAATGGCTAAATGCTTGACCACACTGGCTCCCCTCCACAAAACTCACTTATTTGGGTCAGCCAAGCATTAGTACCCATGAATCTCCTATGGCATACTTTCCATTTCCACAACAAGAACTCATGTTACATGGGGCGGCTTCAAAGGACATAACCTTTTGCACCAACAAGATAGACAAGGTTTTGGCCTTTATCTAAACAAGGGGTTCTAATTCGGGCATTTCGTTCATGGGGGATTATCCAACGTCGGCGAGAGTCCATTGCTATCCATATCGTTGGAATAATCCTCGTGATATTGACCTTTGTTCCAATATCCACACTTATATACCGGTTGAAAGTCGCTTGGCTTTAGCATGTTCCCGGTTGGGTCGTTCCCTTGGGTGATTACTTTTTCCCACAAGGCAGGCCCTCTAAGTTAACAAAAGTGAGCTAACATATCCTGTTGTTCACACAACCCTTGTTGAAAAACAAGGGGGAGAACCTCCACAATATATCGTGCTCACACTCGCATGATTTGTTCAATTTTAAGATACCCAAGTTGAAATATGGAGGCAATCTTTTTGACAACTTAATATCAGAAAAAAGACTTTTGATTCTCAAGGTCGCCGTGAGGCGCGAGAGAAGCGCATATGTCTTTTTGATGATATTACTTTGTGAAAAGGATTAAAAAGCATGAAAAACACTTGTTCTTTTTAGATCACAAAGCAATGATGAGTTCGTTTTAAGAGCACCAATTGAAATGTGAAGTTTTCCTTGTTCAATTTTAACCCAAATTGAAATCTAGTGAGTTTTTAAGGTTCAAATTTTAACCAACTTGAAAAAGATCAAATCAATCATTAATTTTAAACCCAAATTGAAAAGTGACTTGGCTTAAAACAGAAAACTAAAGCATGAATTGGAGCCTTGGATTGTAACAATAAGCATTTAAAAATGCTTTTTCAAGTCTTCATTTTAATGTTTGATTTAGCTCAAATCTGCTCCAAAGATTGTTTCCGATGTTTTAATGTTGTACACTCCTTGTGTAAACTAAGTCGCTCCTCCTACAAGATAAAGCAAGATAATGTATGTGAGGATCAAATTTGTTAAGTATTAACTAAAATAGTTTCAAATGAGAAAACAAATGATTTTAAACTCATTATTAAGAATCTTGCTCTCCACAATCTTTTCACAATATCAAAGCCTTCAACATATAACAAAGATCAACACATTCCTTATTAGCAATCAAAATCTGAAGATCTAATGTAGGAAAATAAAAATTTGTAATAATTTAATAATGTAGATAAATAAAGATTTCGATTCTAATCCTCTTAGCCTATAGAAAGTCATAAATGAGAAATGTCGATCAATGAAGATGCCTTCAAAACTATAAATGAATGACTTCAAGATATAAATGCCTTGGAATTAAATGCAATATCTATGACTTCACTCCATTGATCTCATGTTATCCTCCTTATGACACACATTCATTAATCACAACAGACATGACCTTCAATTCAATAAGTTTTTTGTGAGCTTCTTTTTGAAAATGTCATAAATTCAATCTTCATGATAGTTGGAGGCTTGACCTTTTCAAACCTCAGCCCCTATCATTTTCAAAAGTCAATTTAATTAAGGAGTAAAGCAAAAGACGTATAACTACTCCAACTCGATCTAGCTGCCCAATTCATTTATTACTAACCCCTACCATAGCGAATACATTGTTTCATTTGCTACTGTAGTAAATATCTTCTTAGAGATCTGCTCCACTCCACTTTATCAAAGATTATCTGTCGCACTTGTCAAACCTGTTACTTTCTAGATGAACCATACTTCTGATGATTAAAGGCCTGTCGACTCTTATTGCTTTATCCATCTCCATGGGAAGACCTGCCAACTGCTCAAGCATGCTGCCTAGGGGAGATACAACCAACATAATCATTAAGTTACACCCATATTAGTCTACTAACACAGCTCAAGGAATTCAAAGTCTTGACATAAGTTTAAAAAAAAAGCGATGGAGAAGCATCCAAAATATAGATCAAATCAATCACTCTAAAAATCATACACCCGTAATTGAAGCTAAGTCAATAAGCAAGCAGCAAAATTTATGCCAGCCGCGACCACTTTTACTTTTCCGATTTGGCAAGAGCTGTGACATGGATTTAAGGCCAGGGATGGGAATTTTTGAGCATATGTAGTGAGGGAATGCAACAGTGAACGAGAATTACTTTGAGAATCACCTAAAATATTAAACAACTAGGTGCGTAGAGGCTTTAGCTCATAAAATACCCTAGTATGTATCCAGCAATGTGACTTATGTGGATCAACAAAATAAGTTTTATGATTAATGAAGTTAGTCGACACCCTTGCTATGGCGCTGGCAGATATAGAATTGAACTACAGAATCTTTAATCAACATTCTAATCAACTGCTTAGATTTGTTCAACAAGTGTTAGAATGGACTCCTAAGCTTTGACTCGACAAGTATCTTGTCTGGATAGTGTCTTTTAAAGACGTTATAATTGCGAGTGTTGGGGCTCTCCGAGAAGTCCCTGAATCATGGTGTGGAGTAGAGCTTTTCAACGGATTTGCACATATGCACAAAACGGATTGGTTGACAAGGCCTTAGAAACTTCAAGCTAAGGCATTTAGCAGGTGAAAACCAAGAATACAGAGGCACAAACAAGCCAAATAAATTGTTTGACAGCGCATGGGAGTACAGACTGGCCATGTGAACTATTTGACAAGCAAAAACAAAAGTATGGGCATTCTGTAAGCACACATATTTTTTAATGGGCATTGAATACAGTAGTTGCTAATCTAATTGCGATGAATGAAAATTGTTTTTGTAGATTATTGAATTAATGTAGCTAGCAAATGTAAAGCCCACGAAACTAAATGTAAACAACAATTATATTTGTTATTTGTCAGAAATATTGCCTTCCCAAGCAGCCGAACAAAAGACATAGCCATCCAAAGTTGAAACCATTTTGAGAAAATCATGAATGATTTAGAAGTAATTTTGACGAACCGCCAGTCAGAACAAAAAAGCAAAATAACTCTGTTACCTAACACTTTTCCTCTTCCACTTGAATAGTGTTAAGAAAGAAACATTTCCCAAGTTAATGTAAATAATGGGATTTTGGCAGAGATATTTCAGCATAAAATGAGATGTGCCTTAGATAGTATGGCATCCGCTTTGAGAAACTACAAATGATGAGCTGCATTTACCAAAGTACGATGGATTAACTCACCATAATCATTGAGATCTTTCTGCATACGCACAATGTTTTAAACAAACACCCAAAAAGTAAGGGAAAGAGTTTTCAGATAGCAAAAACAAACACCCTCATTCTGTCTTTCTTCCATGAAAATGAAAAAGGAAGAAAGATGTTAATAAGAAGAGCAGTGGTATTGACGAGAAAACAATGCTATTGACAAAGAAAATAGTGATATTTAATGACAGAGTAAAAATTTGCAAATGCAGGTCCGTTTGAGTTCTATTCTCTGTTGCTGCTCCTTTGTAAATATCATAATAAATTTCATTTGAGAAATGTATAAGCCCTCCTTCTAGCGCCATTTTGTGGACATCAAAATCTGCACATGGTTAGCACAATGACAAAACAACATAAACAGAAATTCCTATCCCTATGAGATAATACTCCATGATTCAAATGCAACCAAACAACAAAATTAAACAAAGCATCGAAACCATGAAATAAACCTATCCCATAGTGGATTGGTGCAACTTAGTTGTGTAGAAAGCTGCCCTTTCCCAATCCATGATAAGCAAAATGCCAAATGATGAGCAAGATTAGTTCTCACAAGTGAAGAGAATAACCTTGCAATGAGAATGAGTTATTGCTAAGCAAATGGTGTTGTGATGAGCAAGATTGATTCTCAAATGAAGACAGTAACCTTGCAATGAGTAAGTGTTGTGTGTTGTTTTTTTTTTTGTGGATTTTGTGTTGTAGATGATTTGTGTTGAAATGCTTTGCATTTTATAGATTCAAGATTAGGAAGAGTGATAGATTTGGATGAATGTGGGATCATTTATGAGCCAATGACAAGATACCACTTATCAAAGTGTGAGAGGGTGAGGAATGTGCAAGTCTTGGCCAATGTGCCAATTTGAAATTCAAATTTGGATGAAATGACATGTTTAGCGGGGATGAAAGGTGCAATAAATGCCATGTTTGACTTGTGCAAATAGCATTTAAAACCTTGTTGGAAGGGACAAGTCCCTTTGGGGGGAAGATTCAAATTGGAAGAATATTCCATTTTGAATGTAGTTAGAGGAAATAATAAATCAAATAAATGATTTATTGGTGCAAGTGGGTGGGTTAGTTAGGAGTTTGGATTTGACTCTAGTTGAGTCAAAAGCTAGAGAATGATAATAATGATTAGAAGTTAATTAATGTAGATTAATTAACTTGGATGATATTAGGAGGTGACATTTGATTAAATCAGTTTGATTTATTAAATCAAATGAGAAGAACATAAGGATTAAATAATTTGATTTATTTAATGAACCTTAGGAAATTAATCAATAAATTGTCTTAATTGATTAGTAGGAGAATTCGATGCACGATGTTAGTTTTGCATGTCTACAGTTTTAAATTCAAGCATTGTCTTAATTCAAAATGTAATAAGTTATTTTACCCCTCATGTATTTACGAGGTGGAATTCTGTAATTGTAACACATTTTTTCTATTGCCTCATTCTGGGAATGAGTGATGTAACTATTTGATTATGTTAATGATTATGACAATTGTATCTTGGATGGTTATCTCATTATGTTATGTTATACATTTATGTTGATTTAATACTTATTTCATAAAGTAATTTAATGCTATGGTTATATGTAAGATGTATGTGTGGGTTTAAGTAATCCCAACCTTGTAGCCTTAGAGGTTGTTGTTAATTAGTAAGTGAATGTGTAAGTTAATTACTCTTATAAAAAAAAAATTGTTCACTTAAGTCGTTAATTACAACTTCCTTTAGGGTTGCTTTGCGGGGCTTTACACATGGTATCAGAGCCCCAGGTTCATACACTGGGTTCCCTGGGTACATTTGTGTCCTCTAGGTTGTCTCTGAGAGTTGTTAATGGAATTGTTATGTGATCACGTGTTCATGGCTTTTACTTTAGCATGATGTACTCTATGGAAAAGAGTAGTGTGAAAGAAACATGATAAAAGGTTTTAGTGGGAAATTTATGATACGTATCCCATGGGTTATGGAATTGGATGTTCCTATAAGATTGTCTTGGTTAGCCTACTTGTGCGATGGAGTCACTCTGCATCACATGAGGGCTATTATCATTCTAGTTGGATGTTATTTCCTCCTTCCTTGTTTGGTGGCTAGTAACTAGTCGCACAGTTGTTGTATAGTGGAATTTTGAAGATTGTGAACTTTCTTTTCGATTATTGATGATATTTTTTTAGTTTATTGTGAGGGTTGACACATTGTTATATTTGATTGTGAAGGTTTAGCCACAACTTGTGAGCTTATTTTCTTATAACCCTAGTGGTTATATATTTGATTCAGTGTTGAAATTATGCGTATTTATTTCTTTATTGTTGAAATGAAACCTTAATTTTCTCTTCTTTATGAACTTGGTGGCTAAGCTAGTTATCTTTGTTGTCTTCAATGTCGACTGTGTTGTATTGTGATTCATCTCCAAGGATGTATGAGACGGACTTGGTGAGTGTGTATGAGGAAGTAGACACAGGAAATGTTGAGGATGGGGGTATGGAGGTTGTTATGCAGCTAGGACCCACTACTTACCTATGTGTGATGACTATCTCTTGGAGGCTGATCACCTTACACAACAAGAGATAGGTCATTGTGGTCTTGTTTGGATGGTCTCACTCTAGGTATGACCTAACACCATCAAGCCACTGGTATGATGTTAGATTTATTGGAGATGGTTAGTTGTTCTTGGTTCATGGATTCTTCTATCATGGATTGGTATGCCACTTTCTGGTGTCTAGTTGGACCCTGGTGTAGTCTTGTGATGGTTTATGGTGTTGTGTATTGGTACATATGTGTATTATGTATGTTAATCCATGGTTATTTGTTTGTCGAGACTTGGTTGGTGGTTGCTTCACCATGTTGTCTAGTTTGGATTGACAGTGTACTTGGTTGAGTGTATATGGCACGAGTTGTTGTTGTGTTTTTGTTGAGGTATGGAGTGGTTCGGTTTGGGACCCTTGGTTGTGTATGATGGTATGAAGTTTGCACTAGTGGTTTTTGCAAGCTTCCAAGAGTAAGCCTAACCCTTGGGGGGGAGAATGTAACACCCCTCTATTTTGCTTTTTGGACTGGACACTGTGTCCTTGTTTTGCTTTGATTTGTGTTTCTAGATTTTCAGATACTATATCTTGTGTGTGTTATTTGATCGCTATTTATAGAGCGATGAACTATTATTTGATGTGATGTGGTTTATCTGATGTTTTATTTAACATGCTTTAATTGGAGTAATGATGTTAGTTGATAAAATATGTGATTGCATATGAGATTATTGAGTATGATGGAAATGTTAGTTATGATGATTGTATTGGTGAAGGGGACGAGTTCGCATCACTCGCTTGTGAGCACCCTGTGATTCCTTGATTTCCTCTTCACGGTATGTATTTTATGCTGCTTATATATGTATGATGTTGGTTACTATGTTTTCAGGGTTGTAGGTACATGACATCGACTCCACCTAGTTTCATAGGTTTGAGGGTGTCGATCCAATGGTTAAGTTGAACGGGAGATAGTAGCTAGGTAACTTGTGTCAAGTCTACACCCTAGCCATAGTGTGTTGTCAGTCGTGTGTGTTGAGTCTTTGATTTCCTAGTTTCAATCTTATTTAATTTTGAAGGGGTTCTTGATTTGGAAATAAATATTTAGAATTGTTGTACTAAATTATGTTGATAGTTATTTAATTAAAATTATACATTGTTGATAGAAGTTATTCTTTAAATTAATTAATTAAATTAAATTAATTAAATTTAATTCATGGGGTTCAATTTAATTATTAAATAATTAGATTAATTAATTAAATGTGATGTTAAGAAAAAAGAAAAGAAAAAGAATTTAATTCATTTTGGAATTTTATTTCAATTAGTGGGAATTAAATTAGAATTTGGAATTAAATTTGTATTTGGAAATATTAAATTAAAATAGAAATTAAATTTTGGTTGTTAGAAGATATTTTAATTTTGATTGGAGTTTAATTAATTAGAAAGAGTTTCTTGAAAATGGATTCACGGGAGAGAATTTTGGAATTTGAAAAGAAAGAGGAAAGTTTATTCACGGGAAGGTGAGGATATTTTGGAGAGGAAAAGATATATTTGGAGAAAGATTTTTGGGAAAAATACACAGAGGTTTTCTTTTGTGGGGAATTCTTGGCTAAGGAATTACATTGGAATTGTTATGGTAAATCTTGTTGTGTTTGTTGGTTGCTTTCTTGGTTGGAATCATTAGATTGTTGGATAGAAGTTGTGGAAGCTTTGGAGGAGGCTCTGCATCAAATTTCCATTTCTTGAAGCTTCTTGACTCAGGTTTTCTTCTGTGTTTTTGTATTGTTTTGGGTTTTCTTTTAAAATTGTAGTGATTAAAGATTTGCTTGTTAAAACTATTTAGGAAAAGAGTTTGATATTTGAAGAAAGAAATTAAATAACTAAATTTAGAAGCTTTTGTTGTGCCCATGAAATTTCTTCAGGGAAATTGTAAAAACCTCTGTAGAATTTAATTTCATTTGAGGTAATTTTTAGTTTCGTTATTAAATCAAACTTATGGGTAAAACAACACATTTAGATTGTTATAGGAAATTTAAATCTCTATAGAAAACAAATTGGTTTCGAAAAACCTTTGTAGGAAATTTACGGTGGAGAAAGCTAGAAGATTTGACAATTTTTGGTTTTAAATTAGATTCCTTTTAGTTTTCTCATTCTTATTTTGTTTAGGAATTTTAGAAAATTGATTGAAAGAATCTGTTTTAACCTCTGTGGAATTTAGGAAAATGCTCTGTGAAATTTTATTTCCTCTTCTTGTAGATGGTTATTCTTGTATAATTTGCCCAATTTTACTAGAAAATGAAATTCTGTGTAAATATATATATATATATATATATATATATATATATATATACATAATATGTATTATACTTATGTATACATACATATAATATATATATATTCATTATTAATGCTGGAGATTTAATTTATTTTAAGTTTATTAAATCACAGTATGACCGATGAATTTTTGGAAACCAATTTGTAAATTCGTTTTAATAAAATGCATTGAGGAAGCGAAATTTTCTTCATTTGCTATTTGGTTGTTGACCGTATGTTTTTGGTGGGGGTGCTATGCACACCCCACCGCCCCCAACTCAAGGGAGGTGCGACTATCTCAAGGACAACACCCTCCACAAAGTGGAGGGAGCACTGCCTTGAGGTAGCGCAACCCCCTTTGGGGAGGCCACCGGTGGATTAAGGTGTGGTGGGGGTTTGGCTGTGGTCGACCCCTCTCCAAAACAAAAGAAAATTCCATTTATTGTTTGAAACCGTTTCGTCCTTTTTGCTATTCAATGAAAATTTGATTTTGTATGGAGTTTCGATTGGGATGTTAATATGTGATGTGTATATATATTGTATATAAGTTGTAAATATATATATATATAATTTATATATTATATATATGTATATATATACTGTATATGTGTGATGATTAGATATTGTATTTTATTTCAATATGTTTAATTTAGAAAATTAATAATCAAGTGTATTTTATTTTGGGTTAACAATTTGGTATTTTGTAAATATTAGGAGATATATTTAATATATACATACAAGGGATATATAGTTAAATGTATTACTATATATTTAATGTATATATTATATGACTAGTTTCTATTGAGAGTATATGCAATGTTTTGTGTTGTTTTATTTAGACGCATGTAATTGAGTTTTGCATGGAGATTTAAAAAAAAAAAAAAGATTTGAATGCATGGTTAAATGATAAAGAAAAAGATATTTTAGAAATTACATGTTTTTAAATGGATAGCTGAAAAGATATAGAATATGGTTAGAAAATGGAAAGGATTTAGATGCATGGATTTATGTTGTTTTTAAAAGTAAATTTAGGAATTGATTAAATTGAAGACATAATTAATTACTTTAATTTATTTATTTTCTTTTAGGGAAATTATATTATTGTGAATGGAGTATGTAAGGGATATGGATTTAGAATATCCAAAAATAGTAATTTCCTCATAATTGCCTTTTTAGATTTATCTTCTTCATATTTTGTAAAGGGAAGTGAGTTTACTTGTTTTAAACGTCCTATAATGAAAGAGGAAATAGGGTTATATGATTATTTCAGATAATCAATTATTGTGCATTTGACTTTGTCAACATTACCTATTGATTGAGGATGGATTTAAGAAATCCAAATATTACATTTGGCTTATGACTTGAATGCTTTTTGTAGCTAGGTCGTCAAGTTGCATTTTGGGATATGGGATTAAGTGTTAGTCCAAAATTGTAAGTCTTCCATAAGATCTTAGAGGATGAGGGTTGTCGATTCATTATGTCAACCAATTATTTTTCCCTTGGGTAGTGCATGGTGTCTTTTCTGTAATTTACCCGGTTTCCTCGAACAGGGATGTTTTGTACCTCCTTTGGAAGGAGTGGACTACGTGTATTGTTTTCTCCAAGTTGTTTGGAGTGAGTTCCATTGTTGGTTCCTCCTAGAGATGGAGTGGTTATGATACCTAGGTTGTATGCAATTGATATTCCCTTGGTGATTGGTTTGTATGTGTGTTGTTATGTAGAAGAGTGGCTTTTGTTAGGCGCCGGAGCCCAAAGAGGTAAACTGGGTAGCCTTATGAAGTGATTTGATCAAGTGATAACTAAATTAATGTACTTAGATGATTAGGATGCATTTCACACTAAACAAAATAATTTAACCTCACCCATAGACACAAGGGCTCGTTTAGACTTGGGATGAGTGGGAAGGCCTGAAATGGCATGGTCATTTATTTTGTCCTTATGAGAGGTATTTGATTTCACATGAGTGAGCATGAGGGTCGAGGTTCGGTTGAGGTCACCAGGAAATCTAAAGCCTATCAAGAATGCCCAAAAGAGATCTCATGACTAATTGTGCGATGACACTCTGTCTAGGTCAACAGTTGTTAATTATTTTATGTGTATGGTTCTCTGAACATACTTGATCTATTTTATGTCAGGAAGCAATGTGATCTATGTCAGTGATGTGAGAATTGTACTTGTGTTGTTCTTTGGTTGGTTGTGTCAATATGAGTCAGTATGAGTCTGGCTATGGTTTGTGGTTATAGATTTTTGTCCATGTTATGTTGTTACTATCTCCTAGCATGGGGGGTGGGCCTTCTGGTACCACTTGGTTGGGTGGAACATGCACCATACATCGTTGGGTCTCCATTTATCTCCAGTACTTGGTGGTGAGACATCCTGTTGGACAGCTCACGGGTTCTTGTTTTAAATTCAAGCATTGTCTTAATTCAAAATGTAATAAGTTATTTTACCCCTCATGTATTTGCGAGGTGGAATTCTGTAATTGTAAAACATTTGTTCTATTGCCTCATTTTGGGAATGAGTGATGTAACTATTTGATTATGTTAGTGATTATGAGAATTGTATCTTGGATGGTTATCTCATTATGTTATGTTATACATTTATGTTGATTTAATACTTATTTCATAAAGTAATTTAATGTTATGGTTATATGTAAGATGTATGTGTGGGTTTAAGTAATCCCAACCTTGTAGCCTTAGAGGTTGTTGTTAATTAGTAAGTGAATGTGTAAGTTAATTACTCTTTTTTTTTTAAAAATGGTTCGCTTAAGTCGTTAATTACAACTTCCTTTAGGGTTGCTTCGCGGGGCTTTACACTAAGACTATAATCTAGCTCGTAAATCTCACCATGCTTCTGACAGTACTAGCCAACATTAATTCTAACCTTGAAACTCTTGCCTTCTATTGCATCATGAAACAATAATACTCTACACACGCTCTATAGCCATAACTAGAGGCCAATAATATGCCACAAAATTTGTTCTCGATTAATTGTTGAACATATTTCAATCCCCATTCTTCATAATCTAAATTAAAGAGACTTTGAGCTGCTTTGTAATTCGCTATGTAAAAAAATAATTAATCACTAATTTAAAACCCAATTCTTCTATATAGTTCCATAGTAGGAACTAATAATAGAACTTATTGCTTATGTTTTATAATAAACTTTTTAAGATTTAAATAACTTAATAAAGTGTTAGCTAACCTAACTACATCACCAATATCTCATATCTCAACAACAATTTTAGCTATATAATTGTTTTTTGTTTCAATTGTATATGTTTTTTCAATGAATATTCAAATCATTCTCCTTTTTCTCCATGATGCATCACTAAATGTGTTTTGAAAATGTCGAGGAGAAAAACACACATGAAAAAAAAACAATCATAAAAAAAGGTACAACTTGAAAGGTCATAGTCAACACTTGCGGCTATTACATGGGCAACGTCTACCGAGCCCCAGGAATGCACCGGGGCATGGATGCATGGGTATGGGGCATCCATAATATTTGCATCAGATGTGTCAGAAACCAGTTGTGATGTGATCTATTTTTTTGCATTCCTCTCGTGTTTTGTGCGGAATATCATTCTTTTTATTTCCTTAAGGCATGGTAGATTTAAATTTCTTTTCAATTTAATAAAATAAAATGTTTAGAAAGTAAGTTAACATATTTTTATAAATGATTTTTTTTAATTGATTTAGTAGTTTTTAAATTTATTGTTCTTTCACATTTAATCTTTTAAGAATTATTTTATTAATTATATTATTTTATAATTGATATATTTATTTTATTTTATTTATTAAAAATTATATATAAGATTTTTTGAAAATTTAAAAAATATAAAATAAAATTTTGTATAAAAATATATTTTATATCTTTAATAAATATTATTCATGAATAATTATTTTATTTTATTTATTAAATGAATATATGAAAATATGAAATACTTTTTTATTCTTTAAAAAATATTTTATTTTACTTTATAATTATTTTATAAAATTAAAAATAAATAAATAAGTGTTTAATATTTTATATAAATATTTAATAAATAATGTAAAAAAAATATATCATATAATATTTTTTAGTGTGATATATAAAATAAAAAATATTATATATTATAAAAGAATAATATATATATATTGTTTTTTATTATTACTTTTATTTCCTAAGGCAAGATAAATTTAAGTTTCTTTTCAATTTGTGAAATAAAATGGTTAAAAAGTGAGAACATATTTTTATAAATGATATATTTATTACATTTTATTTTTTTATTTTATTAAAAAACATATATAAGACTTTTTGAGAATTAAAAAAATATAGAATAAAGTTTTATTTTTGAAAAAATGATTTATTTTACTTAAAGAATATTACTTTTATTTCCTAAGGCAAGATAAATTTAAGTTTCTTTTCAATTTGTGAAATAAAATGGTTAAAAAGTGAGAACATATTTTTATAAATGATATATTTATTACATTTTATTTTTTTATTTTATTAAAAAACATATATAAGACTTTTTGAGAATTAAAAAAATATAGAATAAACTTTTATTTTTGAAAAAATGATTTATTTTACTTAAAGAATATTACTTTTATTTCCTAAGGCAACATAAATTTAAGTTTCTTTTCAATTTGTGAAATAAAATGGTTAAAAAGTGAGAACATATTTTTATAAATGATATATTTATTACATTTTATTTTTTTATTTTATTAAAAAACATATATAAGACTTTTTGAGAATTAAAAAAATATAGAATAAACTTTTATTTTTGAAAAAATGATTTATTTTACTTAAAGAATATTACTTTTATTTCCTAAGGCAACATAAATTTAAGTTTCTTTTCAATTTGTGAAATAAAATGGTTAAAAAGTGAGAACATATTTTTATAAATGATATATTTATTACATTTTATTTTTTTATTTTATTAAAAAACATATATAAGACTTTTTGAGAATTAAAAAAATATAGAATAAACTTTTATTTTTGAAAAAATGATTTATTTTACTTTAAATTCATATATATATATAATTATTTTATTTTACTTCACAATTATTTTATTAATTAAATTTTAAAAATTGATATATTTGTTTTACATTATTTATTAAATATTTATATAAAATATTAAACACTTATAAAGTAAAATAAAATATGTGAACTCACTTTCTAAACATTTTATTTTATTAAATTGAAAAGAAATTTAAATCTACCATGCCTTAAGGAAATAAAAAGAATGATATTCTGCACAAAACACGAGAGGAATGCAGAAATACAGATCACATCACAACTGGGTTTCTGATACATCTGACGCAAATATTATGGATGCCCCATACCCATGCATCCATGCCCCGGTGCATTCCTGGGGCTGGGTAGACGTTGCCTCCAGTGTATGGGTGTGCAGGGAGAGTGTACGAACTGGAGAAGAAAGTGGTAGACCTTCAATCGCAATTGGCTTTAACGCAGGCAGAGCTTCGGAATGTACGGGCTGATCTTGTTTCTTTCTTGGATAAACCTCCCGTTTTACTCGAAATGCAAAACATAATGAGAGAGCCAAGCGATGAAAATTGCGAGGAAATAATACTGTCAGAAGACATCGAGGATCCCTTCGGTTTATGGGAGCCACTCTGATATCATCAGCTGTTGGTAGTATTAGTGAAATAAGATGACCGCTCATATCAAGCATCTTGTTGTATCCATCCTTGCAAACAGATAATAAGTTCTGCAACTGTACCCTTATCAGATGTATTTAATCAATTAAATTACAGGTTTTTAATATTGACATTCTCTGTGAAACTCTGTGAAACATTGTGCACTTTGGTTTGATTCAATTTACTTTGATCATGAAGAGTTGCTCCCCATGACTATTGAATTAATCAAGTTTTCTTAAGATGGTTTGATTTTGCTTCTAAGTTTAAAGAAGATGCCACATCTTGGGGGTATTGGAAATTGCTCCACTACAAGCTGCCTATTGGAGAATGCATTTGGTTTCTATATGTTAAGACTCTGAAATGTCCAAACTATCATGAAATTTGGACTAAGAAGCATGTTTCTTGGGTTGTAAGTCTGTATTTCTATTTACTTAGCTATCCACACTGACATGCTTTCTTTAGGAACTTGTTCCATTTTAAACATAAGTTTATTAAGAACTAACTCTTTGTACAAAATTCATTCAATAATATATTGGATTATTTTTAATTTATCATACATAATTTTATGTTAAAAGCAGTATTAGATTAGTTCTTTTATTTTATTTATGTAGTTTTATATGGTATAAGGATGTTTTTTCATCCTTATTCAATTAATGTTTTGAGCTGCTACAAGTGTTTTCAATATATTTATAGAGGAAATTAAACTTTCCTTTAATTTAATAAAGTGTATAATTGATACGAGTGAGTAAAATCTGTCTTATAGACTATTGGAAAAGGAAAAGAACATCTACATTTGCATAGTAGAAAATATCAATAATGTTTATATTATTGAGAGTTCAATTTCAATGTATTGCAATATGTTTTTTATAAAGCCTTTTCCTTGTAAGTTTTTGAACAACCAACATATGAGAATATATAACTAATTATTAAATAATAAAAAATAAACAAGTCATTAAGCTGAATTTATTGAAGAAAACCTCAATATTCTAACATGGACCACTTATTTGATATTGTTGATTCTACATTTTTTCCTAATAGACAATATTATTTGTTTCTCATTGATCATCAATAACCAACTCATTTAAATATATCTTAAGGGGGTTACTAGTTTGTGAGTTGTAAGCTCTTTGTGATCAACCTCCTAAATAGAACAATGTAATGGTTATATTAAAGATCAAAAAATAACAATAAATATTACAAATGAATTAGATGACAATTTTGAAGTGAATGTTTCTCCTTTTACTACACCAATTAAAGTGCTAGTTCCTCTAATAAATGCTCCTTGAGTATTCTAAGAAGTTGAATCATTCTAAAATGATTGTTTGATGAATTAAAATCCAAATGGATATATTTTTTCTTGATTGATAATTCATTACTAAGGAAAAAGCATGTAACAATATGAGTTCACAAGGCCCAACTATGGGTAGCCAAAACAAATAGACAAGTTAGCTAAAGAAAATTAATAGATTATATCCCATCATATATAACCTCAAAAAGGGCCCCATCTTGAGTTTGAGAAATAGTATTCATCCAATTTTATTACAACATGAGCACTAAAATTGTCAATTTGAAAAGCGTCTAGAGGTCTAGTCAGATAGCATAATATTGATATTCTCCCCAACCACCTCCAGGTCAACACCATTAGAACATGTATCTTTATTTTTGAGATCCATATCTTTTAAGCTAACCTATTTGTGAACATCCAGAGGCCTTAATGAAGTTGTGCTACATTTTATTAACTATAAGATAATAGTGCCCCTCATCCTTTATGATGATTAGTAAAGACAAGAATAACATCTTTCCAAATAAATTTCAAATTGGTTTATGATTGAAACCCTCCAACCTAGACTTCTTACAAAAGTAGGAAGTGAAGAATGTTCCTCTTATTGTAAAAAAATCGATAATGTATTTTCTATTAGGGTATTCAAGGCCCTTGAAATTCTGACTAATTCAATTCAAGTTTTTCACGATTAGGTAAATAAATAGAGTTTTTATTCTTGTACAATCTATCAAAATATTTTGAGTTTTTCTATTCTTTTTATTTTCTCCTATTGTTTTGGTCACTATATTCTCTACTTGTTTTTTTCTTCTGTCTTTTATCCTCATGTTTATCAACATCCATCCCTTTACCTATATTATTGATAAATAAGGGATTGTCCCAATTTAAAATCACATTCTCACTATCCTCGTTCAATAAATCATTTTTGGATTGTCATTGTCCCTCCCTCTTGCACTATTGAGAGGGGGTTGGCATTTTCAAGATTCTTTTTCTCCCTATTAGCTCAAATTTTCTCTTTTAGTTTATCTAACATAAGTTCTTGAGCATTATTTTATGTTCAAAATCTTTAACAATTGTCTTGAATCCTTGTTCCTTCTCCAATTCATTGACTTTGTGAGCAAGCTCTTCCTCAGTCGTAGGGATATTCCCAATCATAGATTCCTCTTTGTTAACATAATCTTTCTATTCATTTTTCTCTCTAGGATTATTTTCATTGTTAGACAAGTCCTTGACTTTTTCCTTGAATTCAAGTTTAGATATCTTATTACTATTCTTAATTTTAGGACAATCTTTTTTTAATGTCCATTTTTGCACAAAAAATAGGCATCCAACCCTCCTAATAATTCAATATTATAGGTCACAATATATTACCCATATTAATTTCTAATTTTTTAGGTAAATTAACTCCAAGGAGTGATAGTAGACCCCTTGCATCCAAATGTGAAAAGATGGCTCTAGTTTCTTCTATCTATAATACTTTTCCCAAAAAATTACTATAAATTGGGGATGAAAGCCCAAAGTTGAGGAGGAATTATTTTTGTTGTAACCCATTTAGGAATAGTGCACACCAAAATGCCATCATTTAAAACCTCTAAAGACAAAGACACAACCTTGAAAATAGACTTACAAACATTCCAATATTCCTCACTTAGGACTCTTTTATGTATATTGTAAATTTTAAAAGAAATCACAACAAAACCTTCTCGAACCATTCTATATAATAAAATATACAAACTTAATTTCTTTCACTAGACATTCAAAATCCAATTATAAAAAAAAATACATAAGGGGAGTCTTTCTCTATCCATGGAAGTAAAGAAAACAATAATTTTTTTAGCCTATTTTCTTCTTTATTGACATCATTATACATTTCTATATTAGGTTCCATTTGAATAATATCATAGGGAGGAGAAACATTACTATTTTCTACTTTGACTTTTGACCATTCATGAAGCCTCCTCCGTCCTTTACTTCAAACCTTCCTTTTGATACTTTCATAAGTTCCTCAAATCTAAGAACTCCCCTATAAGATTTCCTAACTCTTGAACGATTCTCAACACCATTTTCGTTTGCTTCCAGACAATTATCTTTTACTTCATCAATAAATTTGTGTGCTACAAAGTTAGTTTTCCTAGGAGGCACTGCCAAGATAGAGGATTAAATAAAAAATAATTATCAATTCAAAAAGGTAGGTGGGAAACAAGGCCTATGTGACCTAACTAACAAAGCAAACCCAACCTAACAAAGAAAACCAAAACAAACAAAAACAAAAAAACAACCACCCTTAAAACCTACATGAAAGAGAAAAAAAAAAGATATAAACATTAGGTGTGATGAAGAAAACTAATTAGAATCAATTCTAAAAGATGAAGCAGTTTAAGATGAAAAATGAAGAATGATTGTTTGTCTTTTCTCTCAACCTCAAAACTCCTTTCATTACAAAAATATCTTTAAATATCACTATATATCTAAAATAACTCAAAAAATATATCAAATCAATTAATAACAAAAACAAATTAGGTGGAATATAGCCAAAAATTTAATTATAATTTCGAAAAACTTGAAGCTAGATTTATAAAGGAGAGGGAGCTAGTAGTTGTGCAGGCCAACTTTGCGAGCATCTAGTGGTTGCATCATAGAACCTCCATTTTTTAAGGAATGTGAATTAACCTTTTATCTATCTCCAATTAAAATTAGAAAGACTGACTCATCACACGACTTCCCACATCAGCACATCTGAAAAAAGCATCCAATAATTGATAGAACATTTAATGCCAGGACATTACAACAAAGCACGAAAGCAACAAAGGTGCAAGAGTACTATTTGCTTTCTGTTTTCCAGAGCTATGCCTGGATGCATTAACATGTGACAGAATTCAGACTTTGAAAAGTACCTCTAATCTGATACCGCACAATTCTAATAAAGCACCCAAGAATACCATTTGGTTTCTTTTTCCCAGAATTGGAAGTCGCATATATTAAAAGTTGAGTCGTCATTTGATTATGGCATCTCATTTCATCCCCAGCAAACACAAATGCAAATGTTTTCAATGTGCCAAAATTTGTGATGCAGCACATGTCGCTGGATCCCTCATCAACATCCTCTCAAACTCCCCACACCAGTTTATAACCAGAAACTAATAGATTTAAGATAAGTTGTCATCAAGTTTATCGATGATAGAAACTTTAAAATGGTAGTATTTTTTGTGTATTTTAATATTGCATCATAGAACCTCCATTTTTTAAGGAATATGAATTAACCTTTTATCTATCTCCAATTAAAATTAGAAAGACTGACTCATCACACGACTTCCCACATCAGCACATCTGAAAAAAGCATCCAATAATTGATAGAACATTTAATGCCAGGACATTACAACAAAGCACGAAAGCAACAAAGGTGCAAGAGTACTATTTGCTTTCTGTTTTCCAGAGCTATGCTTGGATGCATTAACATGTGACAGAATTCAAACTTTGAAAAGTACCTCTAATCTGATACTGCACAATTCTAATAAAGCACCCAAGAATACCATTTGGTTTCTTTTTCCCAGAATTGGAAGTCGCATATATTAAAAGTTGAGTCGTCATTTGATTACGGCATCTCATTTCATCCCCAGCAAACACAAATGCAAATGTTTTCAATTTGCCAAAATGTGTGATGCAGCACATGTCACTGGATCCCTCATCAACATCCTCTCAAACTCCCCACACCAGTTTATAACCAGAAACTAATAGATTTAAGATAAGCTGTCATCAAGTTTATCGATGATAGAAACTTTAAAATGGTAGTATTTTTTGTGTATTTTAATATTGTATAATAAGTTCTTTCTATTTTTTTTAAATTTTTATGGAGGTTTCAGATCGGCGAGGCAGTCCAACGGAGGCATGAAGCCTGCGAGCTGCCAACCAGCGAAGGCCACCACATAAACGATTTAGGAACCCAATACAGACCCACACATGCACCTCTTCAGCTTAGAGCCAAGGACTGAGGGGCATCCACGGTGCCAAATTCGCCTAGGGCACGATCTTGGCCTCATCCCTTATGATGTCGGAGCCTTGCACTCAGCAAGACTTGATCCCTGGTGGGCTCGTTCCGAACCTTTCAACTTCACCAGTAGACCAAGGGCTCATTTACTATGAATATTTAAATTTTGTCTTTGTTTTGTTTATACAAAGTTGTTTGGTGTATAATTAATGTTTATAATTAAATTTAATAAGTTTTAGAAAAAAAATAGTAAGATTAGTTTATGTTTTATGATGGTTTATTTAATTAGTGATTAATTATTAATAATAAGAATTATTTTATGTTTTTACAAATTAGATAATTTTATTTTAATATTGTAGAAAAAAATTATTATAAAATTACTACTACAAAATATTACTTTTACATTAATGTTATACAAAGTATGCAATAGGTAGGTCATTTAACTATTAGCAATTAAATACTTTTTACTAACAAATTGTTGTTAGACAATATGATCTCAAACTACAATGATGTTATTCAGATCATCCTCTATATTTTTTACACACTACTAAATTGTATAATATTTTATTATTGTTTCTAGTTATATTTGTTTCATAAGTTTTATATTTATCATTTATAAATAAGTGTCTTAATTAGTATCATCAATCGAATCTTTCTGGCATTTTTAGTGAGGAATCTAAAATCCCTCGACGATACTAAGGATTTAGGAAAGAGAGGAAAAGAGGAATGAATTGAATAACTTGGTATAGTTTAACATTCTAGTAAATATAACTAATTTTGAATGTTATTGTATAGTATTCTCTAGTGATGATTCTTTCTAGGAAAGGTCCCTTCATAAAGAATGATAGCTTTATTCCCTCTAGATAGCTACATAATTTTATATCATATATGTTTGTGTATTCATGTTTAATAATTCTAATATATATATATATAATTTCTATTCCAATACAAGTGTCAGGTTGAAAATTTCTTACCTTTCAATCCTTACTTTATGCTATAACATTCATTTTAGTATTCATACACATAAGTACATTTAAGGGCTCATTTACTACCTTTCTCTAAGGATTTTAACCATTATTAGACTAATTTATAACTATTTGTAAGCCTTTTCAGAACCCTATAACTATTTGCAAGCATCATGGTCACCTATGCACTCTAAATTTTTGTGTTAGAGTAAATGGAAACATAAATTTTGAAATTAGCCTTAAACTAAATTATTGATGCAGGAGCATCCTTGGTTCTTGGCAATTTTACATCAACAAAAAATATTTTCATTCAGTTTTGTTCATGTTTCGTTCTTATTCTTGTTCAAGTTGGGAGATCCGATATTTCTTCATGTTTTCTCACCAGATCTCGTGTACCTATAGTTTCATCGTGGACATGTTCAATTACCTTATTCCAAGTTTTCAGCTTGATTGGATCTTTTTCTGGCAAGTTATCACTTTCAGAGGATGTGATAGTTTTTGAAGTTGGCCCCAAAATAATTTCAAAACCTAACAGCTAGTTGGATTGATCGTGGATCTTTCCTGTGACTTGTGGATCCTAACAATGTGTTTAATTTTTTCGTATGGAGTGTTCCGGATCTTACACTTAGGTACACACTTCATCATGCACATCTATCGTGGAAGAATTTTAGATTTGAGGCTGACCTATTCTTGCACACATTACATTTTATTCATTGATATTGTGATGATCTTTGGGCCGATGCGAATGTTTCTAGACTCACAAATATGATATAAATCTTGTCATGGATCATTAGAATAGAGACAAATAAAGTCTAAGTAGAATAAGATGTATATATAGTTCGATCTATAGGTTTTTCGCTCACATGTATGAGCAATGTATTTAGATTATATTGTAATTAGGCCTGTGAGCTGAATCTGTATGCCCGAATGTGGCCGACTATATGTAATTGAGTTTCATGATAATATGAATGTGTTAATCTGCATTTTCCTCCATATTTTGTGTTGCTTCTATTGTGTTACTCTAGCTACACAACCCAGATTGTTCTCTTTGAGGACCCTCCTACTATGATTACATCAAATTTGTATCAGAGTGAGATTCGTTCCTTGCGAGATCATCAGAGCTTGCGTAGTCTTGTTGAAGTTTTGTTGTAGGGTGGCGGACTGAGGATCCGACCTATAGCTGCAGAAGACTTGTGTAAGGATGGCAGGAAGAGCAAATGGTAGAGGAAATAGAGTGCATGGAAATGCATACCCTACTATTATGGAAATGTTGAGAGGAATTGTTGTTAGATTGGAAGTAGTTGAAACGACCTAGAGGAGAGGTCGACCGATTGATGATGTGAGTGATGAAGAAGCAGAAGAACAAGAAGAATTTACAATAGAAGAGCAACCTGGCCTTGATCAGGGAGAAGAAAGGTTCATAAGAGCCTTAACGAGAGTAAACACAAAGCCATATTTTAATCCACTAGATGATAATGGTAAGTTGGATTCAAATGAATTGCTAGATTGAATAACAGAGATGGAAAATTACTTTGATTTTGAAGGTACCCCAGAAGATAAGAAGGTGAAATTCGCCTGTACAAAGTTTAGAGGACATGCATCCCTTTGGTGGGAACATTTGTAGATAGATAGACAAAGAAAAGGAAAGGCAAAGATAAGATCATGGGATCAGATGGTCAATAAGCTGAACATAATGTTCATGCTTGCTAACTATCAGATCAGTTTGTTCAAGAAGTTGCAGAATCTGAAACATAAGGAATCAAGTGTGACAGAGTATACTGAGGAGTTCTATAAGTTAAACATTAGATTTGGACATTTGGAGGATGAGATTGAGTAAGTAGCTAGATATGTAAATGGTTTGAGTTCGTCTATTCAAGATGAGATTAGTTTGATTAAGCTGTTGAGTATGGAAGAAGCATATCAATGTGCCCTACAAGTAGAAGAGAAGTTAAAAAAAAAAGACATGAGTAGAGACATAAAGGAAGAGGTGGAAGATTTCAGAGAGGAAGAATTTTTACTGGAGGTGGAAGAAGATATTTTCTAGATCAGAACAAAGATAAGGAGGTTAGTAGGAATGAGAATTCATACCAAAGAGATGATGGAAAATTTTACAGAAGAGGAGGATATGGTAGTTACTGAAATGAAGGATATAGAAAAGATGATAGAGGACATGAGAAAAGAGTATTCAGGGGAACTTGTTTCAAATGTGGTGGAGAAGGACATAGAGCCCTTGAATGCAAATAGGGAGAGACACACAAAAAGACTGAGAACAATAGAAGGAAAACCTTTATTGAGGAGAATCATGTTGGATCACCTAGAAGAAGGAGAAGTGTTGGTAAATAAGAGAGTATTGTGTCAAAGTGAATTGGAGAAGGAACCATTGCCGAGAAATATTTTTCTTTAGACCAGATGCAAGGTAGCTTATAAATGTTGCAAAGTGATCATTGACAGTGGAAGTTCAGAGAACCTAGTTTTTGAAGAAATGGTGACCAAATTGAATTTGGAAAGACTAAAATACTTGAAGCCCTATCAGATAGTTTGGATTCAAGATGAGCATAAAATACTTGTAAGTGAACAATGTTTGGTGAAATTGAAGATAGGAAATTATCATGATGAAGTTTTGTGTGATATCATGCCTATGGATGTATGCCATATTTTGTTGGGAAGACCTTGGTAGTATGATATACAAGCTATTCATGATGGAAAGAAGAAAATATATACTATTGTTGCTAATGGGATGAAAAAAATTTTGTTACCCTTGGAGGATGTTTCTAAAGTTGGAGTTTGTACGAATGCTAGAATTTGTTTAGTTGATGGAAGGAGATTTCTAGATGGACTAAGACATGAGAACATATGCTATGCCTTGGTGCCTAAGAAGGTTGAAAACTTGAAGCATGTAGAATAAAAACCTGAGGGGATAAAGGAATTGCTGACAGAATATGAAGCTATCATTTCATATAATGTACCTACCGAATTGCCACCTGTAAGGAGTATTAGTCATTGCATGGATCTGATTCCTGGAGCTAGTTTACATAATAAAGCAACACATCGAATGAAACCAACAAAAAATGAAGAATTGAACAGACAAGTACAAGAATTGTTGAGGAAATGTTTGATTGGAGAAAGCTAAAGCCCTTGTGGAGTACCTGATGTGCTTGCACCTAGGAAGGATGGAGAATGGAGGATGTGTACAGACTCTAGAGCCATAAAAAAGATCACAATGAAGTGTAGATTTCCTTTGCCCTAGATGGGTGACATTATGGACTGTTTGAGTGGAGCTAAATACTTTACAAACATAGATTTGAAAATTGGATATCATTAGATCAGAATCAGAGAAGGAGATGAGTGGAAAACAACATTCAAGACAAATGAAGGATTGTATGAGTGGTTGGTAATGCCTTTTGGACTAACAAATGGATAGAGTACTTTCATGAGGTTGATGAATGAGGTATTGAAGAAATTCTTGGGTAAGTTTGTGTTTTTTTATTTGGATGACATCTTGATTTTTGGTAAGACTAGAGAAGAAAATTTGTTGCACATAAGACAAGTTTTACAGAGGTTGAGAGAAGACCAGTTGCTAATAAACATTCAAAGTAGTTTCATGAAGGAAGAGTTAGTATATCTAGGATTTGCAATATCTTTGGATGGATTGAAGATGGATCCTAAGAAGGTGAAATCTATTGTTGAATGGCGTACACCTAAAAACATTGGAGAGGTAAGATCATTTCATGGATTGGCTAGATTTTACTGAAAGTTCATTAGGAATTTCAGTTCTATTTGCAGCCCTATGACATAAACAATTAGAGGAGATAGGAAGGATTTTAGATGGACATCTGGAGCAGACATAATTATTGAGTTGCTAAAACAGAAAGTGACTGAGCAGCCTATGTTGGCTTTACTAGACTTTGATACAGTATTTCAGGTAGATTGTGATGCAAGTGGAAATGCAATTGGAGCAGTGTTAAGTCAAGAAGGAAGACTAGTAGCTTATTTTAGTGACAATTTGAATGATGCAAGGAAAAGATATTCAATGTATGATCAAGATTTCTATTCCATAGTTCAATCTTTAAAGAAGTGGAGACATTACTCATTGACTAAGGAATTTGTGTTGTATAAATATCACCAAGCTTTGCATTATTTGAATAGTCAAGGTAAGTTAAATCAGAAACACATGAGATGGGTGGAGTTCCTGCAAAGTTACACTTTTGTTTTGAAACATAGGAGTGGAAAGTCAAATAGAGTTGTTGATGCTTTGAGTAGGAGAAGGAACTTATTAACCTAGATGAAAGTGGAGGTAATAGGATTTGATGAATTGAAGAACTTGTATGAGGAAGACCTGGATTTTACAAAACCTCAGAGAGCATGTAAAGAACCAGTTTTGGAGAATAGGAGTCACTGGTTAGATTATTTCATTCAAGAGGATATGCTATTTAGAGGGAATCAGTTGTGTATACCCCGAAGTTCAACGAGGGATAACATGGTGAAAGAGAAACATAGTGGAGGATTGGCAGGACATTTTGGAATTGATAAAATAGTAGCATTGGTAAGTGAGAATTACTTTTGGCCAAAAATTCATAAGGATGTTTGGAAATTTGTGTAGAGTTGCAGAGTGTCAAATTCAAAAAGGGAGTAGTTAGAATATTGGATTGTATAAACCTTTGATAGTACTAGAAAGACCTTGGGAATATATCAACATGGATTTCATACTTTTTTTTCCTAAGAGGCAAAGAGGTAATGATTTAGTATTTTTGGTAGTAGACATATTTTCTAAAATGGCACATTTCATACCTTGTAAGAAGACAACAAATGTAGTACATGTAGTGGACTTATTTTTTACAAAAGTAGTTAGATTGCATAGATTACCTAGGAGTATCGTTTCAGACAGAGATACAAAGTTTGTTGGTTACTTCTGGAGGATACTTTGGAAGCAGTTAAAAATAGACTTGAAGTTCAGTTCTACTTTTCACCCATAGAATGATGGACAGACATAGGTAGTGAAAAGGATTTTAGGAAATTTGTTGAGATGCTTGGTTGGAAATGAAGACATGGAAAATGTACATTTCATGTTTGGCACACTTGATCCTGATCACTAACATCATTTCCTCCGGAATTACACTCTCAACATTTCTTCGTAATTTATCTCTTAATATAAATTCATTTGATTAGGTCTATCACCTCCTTTGATTAAATTAATCAATTTAATTTAATTAACCTTACATTTCTATTTAATTAAATAAATCATTTTATTTGATTAAATTCTTTAAAGTCCTCTTATTAAATTAAATAAATTAAACCTTATTTGATCTAACCTAACATATTCCTCTTTGAGTTAAATAAATCAAATCATTTATTTAATAAATCATTTGCTCTCAATTTTGATTTAAATTAAGTCATCTATTTAAGTCTAAATTCTCACATCATCTAATTCTTCATTAAATTAATCTAAAACATGATTAAGTTAATTCTTCTCATTAAAATCCTCTAGAGAATGCAAGTTGCACAATAAATCAATTACTTTGATTTATTTAAATTCTCTATTTTCCCTCACATGGCATCAAAAGGGAATATTCCCTCATTTGAATTCAAAAAGGCCAAGTGGACTTGGTCCTTCCAACAAGGCATTTAAGACCTCTTACATGTCCTTGGCCTTGAGCCAAGTGACATTAACTTCATTTCCCTTCCCTCTTCAACAAGTCATCTCACAAATTCGAATTCAAACCAAATGCATTTATTGGCACTTTGGCCAAAATGTGCACAACCACTAACCATTCACATCATGACATGTGGCATTCAACCATTGGATTGAAAGTTAGTCCCACATTGCTCAAATCTTACTTTCTCTTCTAAATTGAAAGTTATAAATTTGAGGCTTCTCTCCTCATTTCTCATCCACATTTGCATGCAAAATTACTCTCTTCACATTGAGAGCTAATTTTTCCCATTTTAACTCAACCTATCACCATTTTCACAATTTGTAACAAGGTTATGCTCAAATCTCTTTTGGAGATTTGACCATTTCTCAATCACTCAACATTGCAACTTAGGAATGGGGAAAGGGCCAATTGTAGCACTTCATTGGCACCAATTCCCCCATGGGATCACTAATCTATTAGTTTAATTAGGATTTAACTTCATTTCTTGTATTGTGTTCTTCATTTCCTAATTTTAGTTTAAATAGATGGATTTCATGGAGAATCTCTCATACTTGTGTGCATGCATTTGATCTAACAACCTAACATGTTTGTTACTCTTGTGCATTTGCAGGTTTAGGGATTCACATTTTAGTGCTAGAAGGAGGGGTACAGTTCAAATCTAGAGAACCACAAAATTGTTAGTGCCATGTTCAAATACTTAAGCACGTTAGCGGAAGGAGAGGTACATTTCCCTTCCGACCTTGATGGAAGCACTAGTACGGATGTGTCTCTTACAAATGCATCCCCAATGTCAAATGTCAATCAAGAAATGCCTCACACCACCTTGGTCATCACACCAGCCTCACCAATTGTGAACAAAGGAAGTGCTATGTTTCGAGAGTTACAACAGCATCACCTTGTGACCAACAAAGAGGTGGCTATCACCACCTCACCGGATAATCCTGTCCCAGTGAATCCATCACACCCATACATCCCACTCACCTTTCATAATCCTGTCGGTTCATCTTCATTCCATGCTACACCAACATGTCAATCAAACATACAAACTTCTCTACCATAAGGAGAAGGTGGTTTTTTTGGAACGATTGATGTTGCTAATCCTTTTTCTTTCCAAAGTAGCATACCATCTCTTCGGCCATTTCCATTCACAATGACATCACCTCTCAGATTGGGTTTTCCTCCCCTAAACATCGATTGTTTCTCAGAACTGGGCAATGTGAACATCACACCGAATTTCCTCTTTTTGCTCGTAGCATCATAGCAACAAGTGGCAACCATTCAAGCCACTACGTCAATCGGTCCTCAAATATCCCAAAGCACACCCTCTCAAGGACCAAGCATCTCAACCACCCCTCCAACAACCCAAGTCCCAACTATTGCCATAACCCTCTCACCTGTCACAATGGTTGGCATCATTCTCGTTCCACCACCAATCCCACCAAAAGCCAACATGGTAAATTCATTCACCACCCTAATCCAAACCCTTCAAAAGGCCAACCAACAGAGGGTACTCAAACAAAAGCAGCAAGCACAAGCACAAGCACAAGCACAAGCACAAGTTCAAGCCCAAGCTCAAGTGCAAGCACAAGCAGAAGCACAAGCCCAACAATAGGAACAAGCACAATACCAAGCGCAATTGCAAGCAATCCATCTGCAAGCATACCAACAAGCCCTGCAAGAATTTTAGGCACAACAACAAGCCGAATGACAAGCTTTGTTGGCACAACAACAGCTCGACCAACAACAATCTTTGTTGGCATAACAATAGCTAGACCAACAACAAGCTTTGTTAGCGCAACAATAACTTGACCAACAACAGGCTTCATGGGAACAACAACAGATGGACCAACAACAAGCATTGTTGGAACAACAATAGCAAGATCAACAACAAGCGTTGTTGACACAAATGCAGGCATACCATCAAGCCTTGAACGCACAACAAAAGTTGCAGCAAACTCCCACTAGTAGACCTCCCACCCATCAAACACATCACAACTCATTCATTCCACCTCCCGACCCAAGCAAATATGTCGCAACACAAATCAAACTGCTCTCACAGAAAGTGTTGGACTTACAAGCAAGAAAAACAACAAGAACACTGGGCAACTTGTGCCCTTATCCTTTTGAAAGAAGTCTCACCATGATACCATTCCCAAAGGGATTCAAGATCCCCAAATTTGACAAGTATATTTGAACGGGCAATCTTGAAAATCACGTCAGGGAATTCCAGGTGCATTGCATGGAGGTTGCATACGATGACACGTATCTAATGTGACTATTCCCCCATAGTCTGATTGATCCAGCCATGGAATGGTTTTCTCGCCTACCCACGGGCATTAAAACATTCAAGGAAATCATGGAAGCTTTCCTTAAGAATTATGCTTTCAATATGGGTGTGGATGTTAGTTTGGAAGAACTATCCAAACTCAAACAAAGAAAAGGAGAGCTATTCGCGTCCTTCTTGCAAATGCCAATCAGAGCAAGTGGACCATGGCGGAAGAACAAAAATTTTGCACCATCATATCCAATATAGATGAAAACTTGGCATTCTACTTGAAAATGCAATGCATCACATCATACGATAAATTGATCCAAAAGGCACTCAACATCGAAAGAGCCCTTACTGTGCGAGGAGGCACATCAACATTCACTCCACCATAGGATAACCGCCTGCCCAACAACTATAATGATAAACCTCGAACATGGTCGAGGAACAAAAACATCACGAACGATGGCGTGGTTGACGCTAAAGTGGTCATCAGTGCCCCTAAGCAGAACATTAAAACCCATCATCAACCGCAAAATCATAATCGCAACAATATGCAGAATAATGTGGTAGTAGCACACAACCAACTCCCACCAATCAAATCAATAACTTGGGTAATCAATGAGGACCACCCCCCCAAGGAAAATATCCCCCCAAGCAGAAGTTCACAGCTTTTGGTGAATCTATCGAGTCCATCATGAAGAAATTGGTCAAGGAAAACCTGATCAAAATATCTAACTCCAAGCAATATGCAGAACCCATGACCAAACCACCATGGTATAACAAAAATATCCTTTGTGACTTTCACAAGATCAAGGGACATACCACCTCCAATTGCATGAGGTTGAAAAACATCATCCAAGACCTCATCGAGGATAAGATCATTAATGTCGAACAACCAGCCAGAAACCAAGATTTGAAAATATACAGGAATCTGATGCCGAACCACAACCAAGGAAACAACCAGGATATAATCAGAGGAACAATAAGGGCAAGAAAAAATATGCTAGTGCTAATCTGGTGTATGAGGAGATAGTTAGATGTGTCGATGAAATGGTCATAGTCATAAATATCAAAGGAGCCAACAATGACTATGGAGTCACCACACATGGCGGAAAGGTCACCATTACCGTGGCACCAGCTAAGACCCCCATTTCTAATACAAAAGCCATCCCTTATGACTACAATGTCATTGACCAGCTGAAGAGAGCCCCCACCCAAATTTCCATCATGGAACTATTGAAAATTTATGTCGCCCATAGGAAGATCCTTGATGAAGCATTAGTTGCATCCACCATCTCTGCCACCCTTGACATAGAGTAGTTGCAGGCTATGGTGGGTAACATTGTTACCCCAAATCTCATTACATTCTCTGACCGAGATTTCCCCCCACAACCATCTCACAACCGCGCACTCCACCTTCAAGTGCTTGTCCATAAAAAGAAAGTCAAAAGAGTCCTGGTGGATGGAGGTGCAGGTCTTAACATTTGTTCTCTAAAGCTCATAAAGAAATTGGGATTCGCCGATGATTCCATTAATAAGAACAAAAGCATCATGATAAGGGCGTATGATGATCAAGAAAGAGTGTCTCAGGGCACTATCAAAATCCCCATCCAAGTGAGACTGACAACTATAGATACCACCTATCAGGTCCTCAACCTTGACCTACCATATAATATCCTCCTTGGGCGCCCGTGGATCCATGGAATGAAGGCAGTGGCCTCGACGTATCACCAATGTATCAAGTTCTCACACCAAAATGAAGAGGTCACTATATATGGGGATATTTAACCTTTCACCTATTGCAAAAACTTGGAAGCCAAGTTTTATAAGATCCCCCAAGTACCAAAAAATGATGAAGGCCCGTCCACTTCATACATCGACCCAACCAACCTTGCTTCCACTTTTGCGACAGAAACACCCACCATCCTTGATATATCCAAAATCAAAAACATGATCCAGGACAATGGATGTAGAGACTATAGAATGAAAAGGAATGCATTTATTATAGGAGAGTTACCACAATGTTCTAGGTCGCATGGACAACCTCAGCCAGCTGAAACACCTGTCTACAGTAGGGCAGACCCTTCTGGATTTCGCCATTGGGGGGATCTCAGTCGAGAAAATGTGGATGAGGGAGACATCTCAAACACATTATACCAAGATGAAAGTCCCGCCCCCACCCTATCCATGGATGAAACTAATAGAGGGTTGCAAATGATATTTGGTATGGGTTATAACAGGAACGAAAGCCTTGGAAGAAATAGTGATGGATGACTAGAGCCCATCATTGTAGATAGAAGAATGTGGAACCTTGGCCTTGGGTATACTCCTCCGAGTATAACCGTACGTGGCAGAGGTACTCCCAGTAGGGAAATCTGGCCCTCTCCTCAGGTAACAATAACTACTCCTAGACCACATGTATGCCTAGGTATCCCACTTGATAACTTCACCTTTGACGTCACCAATGTTTGTGCCAATAGTGATGATGATGATACTAAAACAGGTCTCCCTAGGCTCTTTGAAGATTCCACCTTGTTAATGATTAATGCCTCCACAGCTGAGTCAAACCAACAAACCCATAGAATAACCTTAGTACACCCGGAACTCATCGATCACGATCAACGAGGACCGCCAATTCTAGACTCATTCAAAAATGATGAGGAACTCTTGGAATTCATGGGACTAAGGGATATAGTTTCATGTGGGGATCACAAGGCAGGCTTCAACAGCACATTAGACACCCAAGCATACTATGGGGAGACGATTGAGTCCTTCAGTAGCAAAAGGAAAATATTGAGAATAAGCTTGGGGTTATTGAGTGAAAACCACACTGTGGTGCTCTCTAACCACAAAATAGTAAAAATAAAGGATGCATCCAATGGTGAAAACCTCTCTGAGGCTCCTGAGGATGAAGGATTCAATCTCGCCCCTACTGCTCTACATCAAGAAAAGTCGGCAGTCCTAGCAGAGCAGTGCAATCCTGTCAACTTGGGAATGGAAACAAAACCGCAAATCACTTTCTACACCTAGTCTCTCTTGATAGAGGAACAAGAACTGGTAGCAACGTTCTTGAAAGAAAGGTAAAATTTTCATGGACCTATGTTGACATGCCAGGTCTGGATCCTGAAGTAGTAGTTCACCATTTGGTTGTTTACCCTGGAGCGAAACCAGTAAGACAAAAGTTGAGGAAAATGCACCCGCAAATAGCCTTGCTCGTTAAGATTGAGTTACAAAAGCTCTTGGATGTTGGCTTCATATGCCCGATCGACTATCCAGAGTGGGTATCTAACCTTGTGCCAGTCTCAAAACCGAATGGGGGCATCCGTATCTACACGGACTTCAGAGATCTAAACAAAGCATGTCCTAAGGATGATTTTCCACTACCCAACATGGACATGATAGCGGACATGACAGCCAGACATGAGATGCTATCCCTAATGGATGACTTCTCGGGGTACAATCAGATAATTATTGCAAAAGAAGACCAACATAAGACAACATTCACATGTCCTTGGGGCACCTACTACTGGAATGTGATGCCATTTGGGTTAAAGAATGTAGGAGCTACATACCAAAGAGCCATGACACTGATCTTCCATGACATGATTCACAGAACTATCGAAGATTATGTGGATGACATATTGGCTAAATCAAAGAAGAGACAGGATCACATAGCGACATTAAGTGCAATTTTTGATAGACTAGAAAAATACAAGGTCAGATTCAACCCAAAGAAATGTGTCTTTGGGGTACAATCAAGAAAGTTGTTGGGGTACATAGTTTCAATGAGAGGGATGGAAATGGATCCCACAAAGGTAAAAGTAATCCTCGATATGGGAGTGCCAAGAACACTAAAGAAACTTAGAGGATTACAAGGTAGACTCCAATCCATTTTGAGATTCATAGCACAACTGACAGATAAGCAGATTGCCTATTCACACCTACTCCACAAAGGAGTAGCATTCAGGTGGGATGACAAGTGCGAACAAGAATTCAAAAAGATCAAGGAATACCTACTTACACCACCTATGTTGATGCCATCAATCGTAGGGAAACCATTGATTCTATACATCTCAACAACGACAGCCGCCCTTTGTGCCCTTTTAGCCCAACATGATGAAAAGGGAACCAAGCGGGCCATTTACTATATCAACAGAACAATGGTGGGGCACGAAATCAACTATACATCAATAGAAAAGGCTTGGCTGGTGCTAGTATTTGCAGCCCAGAAATTCAGACACTACATGTTAGCCCATCAAATTAAGCTAATTGCCAAGATAGACCCCCTCAAATATCTATTGTCAAAAGCAATGCATACAGAAATAATGGCTAAATGGGTTATGATACTATTTGAGCATGATATTGAGTATGTCGAGCGAAAGGCGATCAAAGAAAAAGTAATTGCGGATCAGCTAGCAGAGTCTCCAATATATGCAGACAACCCGCTCATATCAGAGTTTCCAAATGAGTCCCTTTTCAGTTTCAGTGCAGCTAACCATTGGAAACTATATTTTGATGGCTCCCACACACAACATGGATCAGGATCCGGTGTATTCTTCATCACCCCCCAGGGGGACTATATACCAAGATCTTACAAGTTGGCATTTCCCTATACAAACAACATTGCAAAGTATGAGGCTTTAACCATAGGTCACAAAATTGCAACACAGTGGCAAATCATGGCATTAAAGGTTTACAGAGACTCACAACTTATCATCAACCAAGTCAACGGTGAATACCAAACTAAGCATGATAAGCTTACACCATACAAAAATGTGGTAGAAGGACTCAAGGAATCATTTATTGACATCACCTTTGAGAAAATACCAAGGGAAAACAACAAAGCAACTAATGTAGTGGCAATGATCAGATCCTTGCTATATATCCCTCACAACATCTCGAAACACGAATTCCTCATAGAGAAGCTTCTGGTACCAACTTTCAAGGTACCAGAGATAGAATATGTGTGCGAACTCATTGGTCCCGATGATCTTTGGTACCATGACATTTACACCTACCTAAGATTAGGAATCGTCCCAACAGACATTACCCCGAACCTCAAGCAAACCTTTGTCAAAAGGTCCTTACGATCTGTCATCCTAGGCAAAACCCTCTTCCATAGAAGTATCAATGGAAACCTGTTATGTTTCTTAAAACCTAAGGAGGTCTTGACTGCTTTAACTGAGGTACACAATGGCACTTGTGGTTCACACTCAAGTGGTATGACCTTGGCTAAGAACTTACTAACAACGAGATACTACTAGATGACAATGGAGAGAGAGGCACACGACTTTGTCAGAAGGTGTCTACAGTGCCAACAACATGGAGACCTCATTCATGCACCAACTCAAGAATTACATCCTATTGTTACACCTTGGCCCTTTTCCCAATGGGGGCTTGATTTCATAGGTAAAATCTCACCCACCTCATCCCATGGCCAGAAGTTCACTATCACCACCACCAAATATTTCACAAAGTGGGTCGAAGCGATTCCCATGACCTACATCACAGGAAAATAGATATCCAAGTTCATCCTGAACTACCTCATTTGTCGATACGGTGTTCCCTAATCCATTATCTCTGATAACGGGACACCTTTCAAGAATCAGGATGTTCATGACTTGTGTGAAAAATTCAAAATCCAACACTGCTTTTCCACCCCATAATACCCACAAGGCAACGGCCAAGCAGAAGCTACTAACAAAAATATCCTGAAGATTATTAAGAAAACAGTCAATGACTCTGGTCGTGACTGGCATCTGTAGTTAAATCCCACCTTATGGGCCTATCGCACCAGCATCCACATGCCAACAGGTGCCACTGCATTTTTCCTAGTCTACGGATCAAAAGCTATACTCCCAATTGAGATCGGGCTCCCGTCCTTGAGAATATCTTTGCAAAACCTCATCATAGATGAGGAATATAGGGTCACAAGACTGAATGAGCTGGAGCTACTGGATGAACGACACATGGATGCCCTAAATCATCTATAGGTCTACCAAAATTGCCTGAAATAGAGCTACAACAAGAAGATCAGACAACACACCTTTCAAGTCGGTGACCTTGTGCTAAAAGAGAACCAAAAGAATGTGCCAAACCCGGATAGAAAAGGAAAGTTTGAGCCTAACTGGCTAGGACCTTTTATCATCATTGCAAGCTATAAATCAGGGGCATATCAGTTATCAACACCAAAAGGTGAACCTCTACAGGAGCCCATGAACAATTCTCACCTCAAAAAGTTTTATGCCTAAAAAACTTGCGAGGTATAGAATCGGAAAATACAAAAACAATCAGAAAAAGTCTTGAAATAAATGGTTACCTCGATGAAAACCTGGCAAACAGGCATCTTGGTGACAACAAAAAAATAAAAAAATGCAAAAATCCAAAAAATCAGAAAAAGGGATTGAAAATAGTAAAGAAAAAATTGTCCTCTAGTGAAAATCACTTCAGTGGCGCTTTGGACAAGTACCTTGGTGAAAACTTGGCAAACAATCGTCAAGTGTAAATAAAGCAATCTCTATCCACCAAGATCTGTGTGACTCACTCATCCATTCCATCACATTTAATTAATCATCCATCCACCCATCCACTTGCATCCATACCATAGCCTGAGTTGATGCCCATATCATATTCCACCATAGCGCTACTTGGCATATTCCTAAGGCCAGTTCGTCCTGCCTTCATTAAAGTAGTCTATCACACCACACTGGGGGCATGTTCCTACACCTGCATCGGATTAGATTCGTGTATATTCTTGTGATCTTCCTAAAAAATCAAAAAACCAAAAACATTCAAAAAACTCATGAAAATTTCAAAAGCATCCAAATCATCAAAAATCCAAAAACAGGTCGAAATATTAGAAAATCTTCAAAAATTTCATCATTGAGTCTTGCCAGTTTTTCACCTTGTCGAACTACGTCATCTCTAAGCTTGAATGTAGGAAAAGTTGATCTTTGATCATCCCTCGAGACAGTTAGGGTCAGTCCTTTAAGCGTCTGTTGCATTGGCAATCCATTTGCCCATCTAGTCTACATCTTAAGTCAGTCCTTTAAGCAATAAAAGGGCAATTTGTTTGTCCATCTTATCATCAAGTCAGTCTCTCATTAGTCAAACTACGTGGTATCTACGTGTATAACATAGGTAAGGATAATCTATGGATCAACTCCTGAGACCCCTAGGATAGGTCCTTAAGTTAGTCCTTTCGTCGTAAAATCTGAAAATACCAAAAACAGCCTCAAAATATTTGAAAAATCCAAAATGGTGCATCCATTTCATCTCGCTTTCACCCATGATTATCATCACTCATAATAAAATCAATCATCACCTTCACCCTTTGGTGAGTCAGTCAGAAGCAAGTCTAGCAGGAACACCTAATCGTCAAAAGTCTTGAAAGTCTAAGTCAGTAAGCAAGCAAGTTGATTAACTTAGAATATTGGTAGCTTATCATCCAAATCAGTCCCATCAAAACCCTGATCACAACATGTCCTAGGATGAAGCTTTCCTGCGATGGACATAAGCATCAGGTACCCCATAATAGTTAGTCTTGGCTAGCGGTATGAAGAACATTAGCTTGTTTGGTTTGCTTTATTTGGTCTCTTATTGACTTATCTTATTTTGTGCTCATTCCAAGGACCTCTCGATGATGCCTAAACAAAATAGGTTTAGAGAGAAAAGAATGGGGCAAGGATTACTATCTTTTTTATCTTCTATGCTTGTTGGTTACTCTTGAAAAATAACTTCATCATGCATACTTTGTTTTGTTTGTAGGGAGGATGTTCTAGGTGTCTTGTTGACCACATAAGAAGGGTTGCCTTCTTATGTTTTAGCCCAAGATGTCTGGAATATTTGAATTGCATTTTGAATAAGGTTATGTTTGTCAAGTGTGAACAAGATTACTCCTATCTATTTGACAGGTCAAAGTCCATCACACTAGGTACCACGCCATCCTGGTCCTTTATACCTTGATGCATCATACCTATGTGTGTTATCAAACATAACGTAATTGACCCTTTGAAAATCCCAACTCCTAGCAATGCAAATCACCATCATCCTAACTAACTCAGTAATTCTAAATTCTTCCATCTTTCTTCCACACTAACATGGTATCATAACAGTAATCAAAACATCACCAAAGCATACACTCTGCATCTGCATAATCATTAGCACATTGCATCATATCATTATCTTAGGTTATGAGGAATAATTTAAATTTTTTATTCTAAGCATCTTAAGAAAGCATTACATCATACATAATCATTATGCATACATAACCATTTGCATACATTACATCCATAGGATCATCATTAAAAAGCATGGAAAATATACAAAAAGAAATGCATCCACTAGAAACATACATCATATTACATAAACATACAAAATAGGAACATCTCATAGCATCATAATAAAATTGCATATCATACATTTGCACCATACATGTCATAAAAGATGAATCATCTCATATATATATCATCAAAAAATACACTGTTATGATACGCATCGGATCAAGTGTACATCGAATACATGGTACAATGAGGCCAAAATGGTGCAGCCTATAAATAAAAAATGCCAAATTGTCCAAGATCAGAAGGGCTAGCCATGTTGGCTACTACTCTCCCCCACTTGTCTGTCACCATGATCCTCTGTCAGCTGCCTCCCTGTCTGCTGGGAGAAATCTTGCACTCCATCTGCTGATGGCACTGCCTGTTAGTAGTGTTGCCGATAATACTCGACCTCTTTAATAGCCTCTCTGTACTCCTAAATATCAATTGATTGGCCCCGGGATGTGGAAGCTATGCTCTCTAACTGTCTCCGTCAGCCAATATCCTAATCCCTCTTGGATCATGCCTGATCTCTCTTAGCTATAACTGCAATAACCTACTACCGGGCCTCATCTCGCTCTGCTGTCAACACCTGTACCTGGCCCTATAATTGCTGAATCAAGACATCCCAGGGATCTAGCTATCTCGCTAGCTATGTTGTTGGCTAACGTTGTGGTACCACTTGGGGCTGCCCATCCGGTCCTACTGAACCCTGTTCTCCATCTCTTCAAGGTGATTGTTGAGGAGGTTGTACACCTCCCCGACTCCTACCTACTGCCTTGCCCCTAGCCCTCCAATGTGGAAGCATTATCCCAAGAACTATCAATCTCAATGGAAGTCGAAACCATGCCCTGTACCCTAGAGTCACCCCTGCATCTGCTGGCCCTTGATCATATGGCCACGACCGAGCCACTAACTATATAAATGAGGACACTGCCTCCTCTGCTGGAATCAACTGCCCCCATGCTATCTCCTTTGTCATACGAGTAAAGAGGGCCATGTACTGATCATCGGGTATGTCCTGCACCTCACAAAACTATCTGACTACCCTTTCAGGAAGGTACCTCTCTACCATAGTGTGCTCCTGACCCTGCATAAAGCTGTCTTGATGAGCAAAGAATAGTTGTTATGCATCATTGTACCATGGACCTATACCCATCCATGACCTCCATATGAACACTATCATCTCATCCAAAATCCACTGCTAGTGGGCTATACCATGTATACCCATGTGGGTAAAGTGAATCTCTTCCTTGCTAGATGGCCACACCATGAGGTCATCAATATCTATAACAACTCGTGTCACAAGTGGGTGAAGCACTGGGATCCACTCCCATGCCAAAATGTGTAGAAGAGTCAATCCGGCCCCAAGAGCCCGACCATCCAAATAGACAAACTCGTGCAAATCTCGGTACAAAGAGGCCAACAGTACTGGTCCCCAAACAAAGCACACTCGACGAACGCACATTTGCTGCCATGCCAATCCCCAACCTGGATTGAAATATCAGCCACGCTGATCAGGAGCTACAAGACCAGAAATGATAGCAGCCACAATCAACCTGTAAGTAGGGGCTATAACCTAGTACCGCTCCAAGTCTATCTGATCGTCACAAAGGATGAGCTCGTCAACACCCATAACACCAAAGTAGGCATCCCTACCCTCCTCCAGATCATAGATCACTCAAGCCCCATGAATGGGTAGTTGCAAGATGCGTCAGACATCCTCAAGAGTAATGATGGCCTCGCCAATAGGAAGATGAAAGGATGATGTCTCGCTATGCCACCACTCGGCCAAGGCATGCATCATACCCAGAAGTGCTCGATCAGGATGGACATATGCAACATGCCATAGACCAAGCATCCCAAGCTGCTCCTGGAGATATATGTGCATATCCTATAATCTCTCAAGTACTGGCCACGAGTGCTCCCTCGAATGAATGACCTCATGACTCTCTTGCACAAGGAAGGGTACTGTGTCAGTTTACCTAAAGAAAATTTGCTACCCGTATCGCAATTCACTTTTGAAATAGAAAAAGCGGCGTTGTTCTCAAAAGTGGCATAGTTTGTAATGTTCCAAACTACGCTGTGCGGTAGACTTTGGCACCCCATTTTTACAAACTGCGTTGCACGACGCTATTTGTGCAAGCGACCGAGTTTGGTGACCAAAACCCTAAAAACCTAAATTGGGCCGTGCAGTGCTCTATGCATAAGCAGTTCTATACAGGACCGCGTGACCCCAACTTTGCAGTTTCTACGACACTATATCATGCCATGTAGCCTAGACCGAACCTAAACCCTAATTAATGCATGAATAATGAGAAAATCAAAAGTCAGATAGGGGTACATACAATGGGTCCTGCGGTGATTGGTCGCTGATGTACTCATACCCACTTCGACACATGTAGAGGAAGCTGTCATTGTGCCATTCTGACCAAAACTTAGAGCTCAAGGTGTCAAATTTTCAAAGGTTTAAGATTGTGAATGTATTGAAAGTGACCCCTAAAGGTATATTTAAGCTTAAAAATTAGGGTTTTGTGACCTAATTTGACCTTCCATCTAGGGTTTGGGTCCCTCGATCCCATTTATGTCCAACCGAGGGCCATGTTATATCTTTTTTTTGGCGTTTTAACCCATTGTTTAGGCATTCTGGGGCATTTCTGGCCTGTTGAACACGTTGTCATCTTTTTTTCGTGAGATGATCCAAAAAATCAAAATTTTCGTCCGATCTCTTGAGGGGGCAGTATCTAGAATTATCCTTCCATTGGGGCAGTAGTGGGGCATCTGAAAAATTTGAGAAAATTTTCAACTTTTGATCATAGCAGTTTATTCTTTGAACCAATGCAACAAGTACATTGCTTCAAAGAGGGGAAAAATGTAGACATGAAAAATGTACATTTCCAATTTGGCACACTTGATCCTGATCACTAACATCATTTCCTCCAGAATCACACTCTCAACATTTCATCATAATTCTATCTCTTAAGCTAAATTCATCTGATTAGGTCTATCACCTCATTTGATTAAATTAATCAATTTAATTTAATCAACCTTACATTTCTATTTAATTAAATAAATAATTTTATTTGATTAAATTCTCTAAAGTCCTCTTATTAAATTAAATAAATTAAACCTCATTTGATTTAATCTAACATATTCCTGTTTGAATTGGATAACTCAAATCATTTATTTAATAAATCATTTCCTCTCAATTTTGATTTAAATTAATTCATCTATTTAAGTCTAAATTGTCACATCATCTAATTCTTCATTAAATTAATCTAAAACATGATTAAGTTAATCCCTCTCATTAAAATCCTCTAGAGAATGCAAGTTGCACAATAAATCAATTACTTTGATTTATTTAAATTCTCTATTTTCCCTCACATGGCACCAAAAGGGAATATTCCCTCATTTGAATTCAAAAAGGCCAAGTGGACTTGGTCCTTCCAGCAAGGCATTTAAGACCTCTTACATGTCCTTGGCCTTGAGCCAAGTGACATTAACTTCATTTCCCTTCCCTCTTCAACAAGTCATCTCACAAATTCAAATTCAAACCAAATGCATTTATTGGCACTTTGGCCAAAATGTGCACAACCACTAACCATTCACATCATGACATGTGGCATTCAACCATTGGATTGAAAGTTAGTCCCACATTGCTCAAATCTTACTTTCTCTTCCAAATTAAAAATTAAAAATTGGAGGCTTCTCTCCTCATTTCTCATCCACATTTGCATGCAAAGTTATTCTCTTCACATTGAGAGCTAATTTTTCCCATTTTCACAATTTGTAACAAGGTTATGCTCAAATCTCTTTTGGAGATTTGACCATTTCTCAATCACTCAACATTGCAACTTAGGAATTGGGAAAGGGCCAATTGCAACACTTCATTGGCACCAATTCCCCCATGGGATGACTAATCTATTAGCTTAATTAGGATTTAACTTCATTTCTTGTATTGTGTTCTTCATTTCCTAATTTTAGTTTAAATAGATGGATTTCATGGAGAATCTCTCATACTTGTGTGCATGCATTTGATCTAACAACCTAACATGTTTTTTACTCTTGTCTATTTTCAGGTTTAGGGGTTCACAAGAGAGAAGGCTGAAAGTTGGGATTTAGCCCTTACACAAGCAAAGTTTGCCTACAATAATTCAGCGAATAGGAGTACATGAAAGACACCCTTTGAGATTTGTATTGTAGTTCATCCTAGAGGTGTATCAGAACTAAGAGATATTAGCAAAGAAGATAAAAGGAGTGCAAAAGCAAAATTATTCACATAACATATGAAGGTAGTGCATACTCAAGTGAAGTAGCATTTGGAAAACATGAACCAAAAGTATAAGGAGAAGGCAGATGAAAAGAGGAGACATAAGGAGTTCGAAGCTAGAGATGAATTACTGGTATATTTGAGGAAGGAAAGGTTTCCAGTTGGCACATTAGTAAACTGAAGATGATGAAGTTTGGACCTTGTAGGATTTTGAAGAAATTTGATTCAGGAAATGCATATGAAGTGGAGTTACTAGATGACATGGGTATATCACCTATATTAAACATTTCTGATCTATATCAGGGCATGTGCAAGATCATGATGGGCCAAAAAGTGGCGATATCTAAGTGATATGATGGCCCATGTGGCTGATGACTTTTTTTAACCCAAAATCGATGAAACGAAAAGGGTTTTTAAAGGCGATTCTCAGATTTGCACCAATATAAATTATGCTTTACTTTGAGTTTAATAAATAATTATTATTCATTTTCTATTTGAATTATGACTAAAGTCTTGATTGAAAAAATTTTATAGCTTTCATACGATATCACATTTTTTGAATCCAAAACATGCGTCACATTCTATGCTTCACATACTATAGGATTAAAAAAAAGAATTGAATTTCATGATGTTTTGACCAAGTTAAGGTGGTCAGACATACGAGTTTTTATATTTTTAAAAAATTTTAATAAAAAATTCATAACTAATTATTTACTTGGAAACAAATTACAAAAAAATATGCATCACATCGGGACATGAGTCCCCTACTTATATCTAAAATATTATAAGAAAATATTATCATTTTATTGTGATAAGGTTGGTCAGACAGACATAGGTACTTATTATTTTTTCCCTGAAATTTAAGTGCTACTACATTGAAATTTTAAATTTTCACCAAATAGATTTAAAAAAAAAAAAAACCTAGTAGTTTAGAAACTACATTCAATTTTCTACATATTCTATTCTTACATATTTTTGAAATAATATAGATAACTTATTCAAATTTTTATGTCAAGTTTCCTAACTCCGATTTTCTGAATTTTATTGCCACTTAAGGGCCTATTTTTTCCATGATGATCCTGCACATATCCATCAGTACCCTGAAATAGATTTCAGTGAAGACAGTAAAGGAAAATTGGAGGAACAACTTCCTAAACACCAATCAGATGGGATACAATATATTTTGGATGTCAGAGATGGGAGAAAGACTTGTAGAAGACAATATAAACAATACCTTGTGAAGTTGAAAGGTAGACCAGTGGAAGATTCTTCTTGGATTTCTCAAGTTGAGGTAGACCGTATTGGTTCCCCTTGGGCCCCAAAAAAGTGAGGGAATCAATTTTCATTAACCCTAGATTTCTGATGTAGGAGCATCCTTGGTTCTTGGCAATCTTTCATCAACCAAAAATATTTTCATCTAGTTTTGTTCTTGTTCCATTCTTTATTTTGTTCAAGTTGGGAGATCCGGTATTTCTTCATGTTTTCTCACAAGATCTCATGTACCTATAGTTTCATTTTGGAAATGTTCAATTACCTTATTCCAAGTTTTTATCTTGCTTGGATATTTTTCTGCCAAGTTATCGCTTCCAAAGTATGTGATTGTTTTTGAAATTGGCCCCGAAACAATTTCAAAACCTAACGACTAGTTGGATCGATCGCGGATCTTTCTCGTGACTTGCGGATCCTCACGATGTGTTTAAATTTGTTCTATGAAGTGTTCTAAAACTTACACTTAGGTCCACACTTCATCATGCACATCTAATGTGGAAGAATTTAAGATTTGAGGCTGACCTATTCTTGCACATGTTACATTTTCTTCATTGAGATTATGATGATCTTTGGGCCAACGTGGATGTTTCTAGACTCATGGATATGATATAAAGCTTGTGATTGATCATTAGAATAGAGAAGAACAAATTCGAAGTAGAATATGATGTATATAGAGTTTGATCTATAGGGTTTTCGCTTGCATGTGTGAGCATTGTATTTAGAGTATATTGTAATCAGGCCTGTAAGCTGAATCTGTACGCCCGAATGTGGCTGACTATATGTAATTGAATTTCATGATAATAGAAATATGTTAATCTACATTTTCCTTCATATTTTGTGTTGCTTCTATTGTGTTACTCTAGCTGCACAACCTAGACTATTCTCTTTAAGGACCCTCCTACCGTGACTGCATCAATTATGTTGATATGATATATTTCTAATAATCAATAGAAATTGACATGAAATAAATCCATCTAGATAACTTTATCTAAAAGGGATCCTCTCACAACACACTCTTGATACTCTTTTTCATCTTCTTTGCATGATACAAGTATTTTGAAGCTATGAGGTTAAAGAAATCTATAAATATATCCCTAGTTATATTTCCTCTAATCCTCCATTTACCAATGCCTTTGTCACCATAACCACATCCTCCTTGTCTTACTTTCTTCATTTCTTCCTTTATTATTCAACTATTATCTAGCCAATTTCCTTTGTAATGAATTCTTATAATCCATATTGACCTGAATCATCATATACTAGTATGCTCTCATAAAATATTTGATAAAAATACCTATATTACTTTTCTTTAAATTAATCAATCAGCTCTCATCACCTATCTCCCTCCATAAAATTACACAAAACACCATAGCTAACTCTCCTTTCTAGGGCTACAGTTGAAGGCTAAAAAATACCACCTAGAAGATTGACTAGGGGAATCTACTAAATGTCCAAACCATAATTTTTATTGCAATCTAGTTTTTCATTGTAATAAATTTTCTATCTCATCTTTTTTTGAATTAATTAATCAATTCTCATCACCAATCTCTCTCCATCACATTACGCACAACACCGTAACTAACTCTCCTTTCTAGGTTTTTATTATTTATTGTTACTGTAGTAATGAAAAGAGTATCCATTTTTCCTTAGTTTGGGAGTAAATAATTAATAATAAATGAGCTTAATGTTGCCTTGATTTAATGTTGTAATGTGTTTTACAAATTTACATTAAGTTTAGGGCATTTCTAAACTAAATGGACTCAATTGTGTCTTATTTAGGGTGTTATAAAGTGTATCTTTGAACTTTCACAATAATCTAGGGACTTATTAATTAATTGAGCTCAATTTTCCCCTTTAATTCAAATCCAAACCTAATTATTTACAAATTCCAAGGGATAAAAACCGACACTCTCAAATAATATTACACAACACTTAATTTTACAAAGTATGTGTCTTGGGCTAGTGACCTAGGACCCATTCACCACCTCCTCAAGAATGGGTCCTCACAAGGTCCTAGGACCCCCTTTTTACATAACATTTACACCCCCCGAAGTGTGTCCTAGTTAAGTGTAATAGGAGCCATTTTCCACATGGTGAATGGGTCCTCACTTCACTTAGGAACCCCCTTGGAAAATGTTTTTTGCAGTATTTTAATGATTTCAAATCCTAGATCTGACATCGGCTTGTGTTATTTGAATTTTGAGAATTTATGATAAGTTATGTATAATATAAGGTTATTTCACATAGTTTCATCTAATACATCCTACAAAAATTCAATTTATCATAAGAGTAATTTCACAAGAGCATTCAAGAAGGCATTCAAAGGAAGATTATTTAAGTTTATTATAGTAATCAAAATCATGCATGTTTTTGAGCGAATGTGATGGTGTAGCATTGGTGATCAAGTTCAAGTGTTCAAAGCCATTATCTTATGTCAAGTGTTGTGATCAAGATCTACACTCATTGAGTCCATTTCATGCTAAATTTCAGATTTCTAATCCAAGGTTCAATTGAGGATTGGTGAGTAGCGACATTGCTTTGTTAATTCATCTCTCCTTTTATGCATTCATTAATTTCAAGGTTTAATTACCAAAACGGGGTTTGACCAAGGCAAACCCCTATTCCCTAACAATCAACATTTTGTCCTCTTTGATGTGTGATTGTAGACATTAGGTTGGAGATCAATTGGAAATAAAAAGTTTTCAAAGTTTTCAAAGTTGTGAAAGTTTTCATCTTTCTTGCAAAATCATAGAAAATGAGCTACAAAATTTGTTTTCGAGGTAACACAAGGGAAATAGGGTGTTCTGCCTTTTAGGGGATGGAAATTTTGGACTTATTTCACACTTCAGTTCATTTGGAACCTAGATTACTCAACCAAGTGACTTGATTGAGGAAGGGGCTGGAGGGTTCCTATTTTAAGTCGATGGGGGTTCACCATTAAATGAAGCTTCAAAGGATAAATGAAAACACTTATGCACAAAATTATAGAAACTTGAAAACAATAGATCAAATTGAAAAACAAAATGAAATAGAAAAGTACTTGGAGGAAATAATATGTCCAAACAAGGTTTGTAAACCCTGGAAATTGTTGTGTCAAATTGCATCAGGACTTATATGCTAGATTGGGTGATTTAGTCCCACTCTAGGGTTTTTGAGGTAGGATCTGGGATTCTTTGAGAGTTGATCAGGATCTATTGGATGGCGATCAAAAATTGTAATGGGACTAATACGCCAGATTTGGCATATGAGTCCTGCTATGGGATTTTTTAGATCTTTTTAAATCTTTCCAAACCAGATCCAACACTATTGAATGTTGTTGAAAGGCTATGTCAAGAAATAAATCGCTAGAATGCGTGAATGAGTCCCATTCACATAAATCTACAAAACACACATCACAAGAGAGAGAGGGAAAGAGAGAGAGAGAGAAAATGTTGTTTTGATAGTGGATGGGGATCTGCCTCAGTTAGACCCTATTTGAGTAATTAGACTTTAAAATGAATTAAAATAACATGAATTCCAATGATGAATGAACAAATGAATGCAACAACTCACCAAACCTTGTTGAATCCTTGGAGTGTAGATCTGCAACTTGTATGAATTTTCTTCAATGGATGTAGATCTTGATCATGAAACTTGATATGGCTTTGAATGCCTGAACTTGGATCACAAATGCTACATCAACATGTTAGCTCACAATCACACATGATGCATGAAGACCTTGACACAATGCTTAAATATTGAATGTAGCTCCAAATGCTTGATGATTTGCTCATGAATGCTCTTATGAAATCTTGATGTCATAAATTTTCTATTAGGACTTGAACACTCGAAAGATTAGGTCAAAATATGTGAAATAATATTGTATTTATACTTGTTTATGCATAATTTCCTAAAATAACAACACTACAAGTCGACATTCGATCTAGGATAATAAAATCCCACTAAGAATTTGATTTAAAATAGGCCCAGGTTAAAGTGAGACTCATATTGCAGGTTGGGCATATGAGTCCTAGTGGCTTAAACATTGGACATAGATTTTGAGAAGTGTCTTGTTCAACGTGACATTTAAAATTAGGTCCCAAGACCTAGGTGGGACCCATACACCTAGATGGTTGTATGAGTCCTAGATCCCTAGATCTAGAACACATAACAAAAAACATTAAATTATGATTTTTACTTTGTTAAATGTCAAGATTATCCATAGAAAAATACATTTAATTAGGCTCATGAATGTAAAATAGGACCAATTAGGGCATAAATAAGCCTAATTTTAATTGAAAGGGCACAAAACTTAATGCGAATATGTAAAAAATATTACAACACTAAATTAAGGCATCACTTAGCTTATATTATCAACTATTCCCAATTTAAGTGAAGAAAAGGGATACTTTTTCCATTACTACATTTAGCCCCCACTTTAGTCAGAGGATGGCCTTGCATCAAACTCACACTAAAGTAGATAAATTCACATCAAGAGTGGTCCAAGTGTACCAATGCTAGTGAGATAGGATGAAAGTGATCAAGAGGGTTGTGCAAGCCCCTAGAATCAAGATCCTATGGAAAACCAACATAGGCACAAAGGAACACATATGTGAATGATGTATGAAGCAACAATAAGATACAAGCATACACTGTCAAAGCCATACAAAAGAAAGAAAAGGAAAAATAGAGGGGGAATCAAGCCTCAACTATTTGTGCAACTGGATGTGGATCAAGCCTTAGTTAATTGTCCAAATAAATGCTTACAAGTGGAGCATGATGTCTACTATGAAAATAAAATGCACACTCCCATGGGCTAGTGGAATCTAGTTTCCACTAGGTGAGCCCCCAAAAAAGTGAGACACATATGCATGCGGGCAGTATGTACCCACATAGACAAGTGAGTGGCTATGGGAAATTCATGCCTATGGTCAGTTCCCACTCATAATAATCATACCAAATCTATACCTCATAATAAATTTGACAAGGTACCACACAACATGAACAACAGGATTCATGAGGCAAGAAAAACTTTATATTCTAACACCCATGAACAAATAGGATGGCTCCACAAGCAAGCAAACTGTGCTATACAAGGTGGCGATATAACAGTTATTGTAAATGCAAAATAGTGTATGGTATGTTCAAAGGGATTTTGATTAGTTCATGTAGGTTATCTTCTTAGGGAAAATTGTGCTTAATGTCTCCAAGAGAGGAAAAATCAAAGAAATATCATTCTCTTAGAGGAAATCAAATCCAATAACACCACCAAGAAAAGGATGCATCACAAGAAGAAATAAAATTGCATAATGAAACATGAGAAATGTCAAAAGATAATGTAAATGTATGCCCCCACTTTAAAGCGATTGCTAAAACCATTGTTGTAAGCAATCTTCTTTAAAGTAGCCAATGAAGAAGACTTGAGAGCTTATTCAAAAAGCCCTATGCCAAGTTGTATGTTTGCGAAATGAAACTACAACCATAATAAATGATCTCTCACAAAATGCAATGCTAAAAATAGAAAGAAAATTACACCACATGTGAGCCAACTTAAGGCATGTCACCCACATCCCAAGCTTGCTCTTATATATACATGGAAGGCAGTCAACTAGCCCAAATAGACAACGACAAGTGCAATACAAGGACAAGGATACCTAACCCCTTGCCCTCACTTAGTTCAAGACACTTGGATGACCTAAGATTATTGATGAAAAATTAGTATTAATTAGAGGAAGTATGTACTTCAACACAAGGAAGAGCATCATAATCCTTAAGATGTAGAATTTTATCACTTAAAGCCTTACATTCATTAGTAGAATGATCATGAACTCTATGATATACACAAAATAAACTCTTTTAGTAAATTTTATTTCATGTTATTGGAGGGAGGGATATCAAATGATCTTGGAGGAGTCTCGATAAGATACTCTCCTTTTTTTATTTTATTAGACTATAGGAATTGGGTAGCACGACCCCCTATAAACTGTAGTGTGCCTGGTAAAATTTTTAACGTGACCAGTGGTGCTGGCATGACACAACCTCCGGTACCATGGGGGTAGGGGAGACTAGACCTCATGACCAACCTCCTGCAATAGGAAAGATTTAGCCAATCGATCTAGGGCCCCAACCCCCCGATAAGATACTCTCTTGATCAATAAAAAATGTTCCTTTATTTTTCGACAAAGATATCTTTTTCTTAGTACAAGGTGTCATACTTATACAAGACTCTTTAGATGGTGAGAATTTGTACTCTTCTTTAGAGGAAGGTGTAAAATCTAATGAACTCTAATCATTAGTGTTTTCCATGATGACATTGACATTAAGTAAAGATTTCTTTGTTTCTTTCATCTCTTTCGAAGTATAATTATCACAACTACTAGTGTCTACCAATTCAAGATCCACTAATGTTAAAGTTTTTTTAGAAGAATATTTTTTAAGAGTGTTGATATTGAGTTAAGGCTTGTTTGTTCCTTTCGAGGGGCAATAACCAAGACCATTAGTCATTTCTTGTGTATTAGGCTCTATAGGGATATGGATACCTTATTCTCTAGCACCATATCCTTTTCCACTATAACCAAGTTGTTTAAAGAGTTCATAACCTCTTCCATAAAGCTTTTCCATTTCTTTTGGATTTGATGGTTGCTCATAAGCAGCTTCATCAAAGGTTATTGTGTAATTTATTTCTTCTTCTAAAGTGGTTGGAGTGGATGCTTTCAAATTTTGCGCTGACATTATCAATTTTTCTTTTTTTCTTTTCAAATTCTTTTGTTGTGATCTTGCATTCACCTATGAATGTACGTGTGAAATCTAAGGAGCCCTAATCATCTTTCAATAACTTCATGACTTCCTCAATATGCTTTTCTTTTTATTTCTATTTCATAGGTTCTAGTTGTATGGTTGGTGTAAATTTTTTAAGGACTTCGTTTATCTTTCTCAGTGTGCAAATAACTTTTCGGTTCAGGATCGACCTAGATTGTGTAAAATTCATTGTTGTAAACATACTTCATTTTATGATGAAGAGTAGAAGGAACTACATGCATTTCATGGATCCATGGTCTAAATAAAATAAGATTATATGAAAGATTGTGGGGCATAACATGGATAGTAGTTTGAAATGTGATTTTTCAACTCTCATAGGTAACATTATCACACCAAGTAGTTGTTTCCCTACATTATCAAACCCATGAATAGATAATGAATCAAGTTGAATTTGGCTTTTTTCTACTCCTATCTTATCAAGAATTTTTACACTACACACATTAAGTGTTGAACCATTGTCAATCTATTTTTTAATCTTCCACTTATTAATATTAGCTATTATCATGAAACCATCATTTTGTTTTTGCACTTCCAGAGGAGGGACCTCAGTTTGGTGGAAAATAATGGCAGCATTCATTCATTGAATTATGGCTTCTATATTATTCGCATTTGCACTAGGGGGGACCACGGCTTGTTGCAATAAATTTGGAAGCATACTATGGTAACTAAGTGATTATTGAATAAGGTCTCATAAGGATATATTAGTAGGAGTATTCTTAAGTTGTTCACCAAGATCATACTCCTTTCCACTTTGTAAAGGCAAACGAGGAGCAATAGGCAAGATAGGTTGAGTCAATGGTAATGAAATGGGACTGGTTTTTTGTTACCTATTATTCCTTATATTTTATGTGTGAGCAACGGTATTGTAGCTCAGTTGTTGTGAAACATTATTATTATCAAGTTGCCTTGTAGTTCATTCTAAGATAAGCATGGGTTTATTTTGAGCTTGTGGTTGTTGTTAGGTTGGATAAAGGATAAGAACTATCTCGGGAGATCGCTTCAAGGGATACCTATTGTGCATATCCTCAAAGGATATCCTTATTGTCATGATCTTTTAGCGAAGTAGATTTTAAGGTTATCTCATCATTTTCATCAAATGAAGTCACATTACTATTTTTTGAAAGGCATGTATCAATTCTATCATTCTCTTATACCATGATATCTACCCTAGTAGGAGAGTTTTTAAGAGAGGATAAAACAAGATGTCAATTGCATTCCATGGTTAGGTTTTGTAAGGTAACTTCATCATAAGTAGGAGAGGCATAAAAAAAAGAACAATTGTTATTGATTGGATCCTTTTGTTCAATTATATGTTTCCAAGTGGGAGAAGCATTAGGAGAGGGAGAAACAATACTCATGACTTTCAATGAGTGTATCTTCTAACACCAAACTATCTTCTTCACAAATAGGAGAGATATTAGTAGAAGAACAAATGTAATTTTCATGTTTATCTATGATTTCATCCTATTTCACTAAAACATTCTCACAAGAAAGAGATGAATGGAGAATATGTTAGGTGATTTTTATAAATGTGTCTATGATCTCATTCTCTTATGCCATAATATCTTCCAGTGTAGGAGAGTTTATAGAAGAGGAGCTTTCAACATTGTCATGGTTCTCAATGGGTGTATCTTCTAACACCAAAATAATTTTGTTAGAAATAGGAGAGGTATTGGGAGAAGAGAAACTATGATTATCATGATTGTCTATGCTTGCATGTACATCATTCCCACAAATAGGAGAGATATGGGTGTGTGGAATTAAGGAATGCGTTAATATTTTCACTCTCTTGCAATAAGAGGTTCTCATAAATAGAAAATATATTGGAGGAATTACTAACATGTGTGGTGATTAGATTTTTCTTAGCGTACTTGGAAAGGAGAGATACTAACATTGTGAGTGTGTACCTAAAATTAAAAGTAGGCTATCCAACTTATGCTGATGATTTTTATTGAAATGATTAGAAATGACTACACTAAATGGATATTTTTGACATAGATGCATAAAAAATAGTTTATAAAACTTTCTAGACCGATACTATAGGTTACAAGAAAGCCTAGGAAGTATAGAAAATCACAAAAAAGCTCATAAAAAGTTGGATTTTGCAGGCCTCCAAGGACTCATTCGCCCAGGTGGGTGTATGATTCCCACTTAGTGTTTTTGATAATTTTAGATAGTGAAAAATAGAGAGCACAAAATACCCAAAAATCTCAAAAAAAGACCTGTATAGGAACTAAATCGCCTAGGTGGGTGAATGTGTTCTATATTAGGATTTTTGAGCCCGAATCAACAAATTTTGAGGTGATTGTAATGTGTTTAAGTTGTATATTCAATTGACTATTTTCACTTATATATTTCCAATGAAATTAAATGATGTAACATGAAAAAATGCAACCTATATGCACTTTTCACTAATGCAATATTTAGGAGCTCTAAATGCAATTCAACTAATGCGAATCTAATGAAAAGTTAATGCAATATAGATCTAGGAATACAATGTTATCCAAATAAAAAATTTAAGGGTCCAAAGGTCGGGTTCACCAAAATGAACACAAGGGAAATAGGTGTCCACCTTTTAGGAGATGAATCTTTCAGACCTATTTTGCACTTTAGTTCATTAGAAACCTAGATTCCTGAACCAAATGAATTGATTGAGGAAAGGGACTAGATGGTTTCTATTGTAATTGGACATGGGTTCACCATTAAATGAAGCTTCAAAGGAGAAATTCAAACACTTATGCACAAAACCCTAGATACTTGAAAACATGAAATAAAATTGATAAACAAAATGAAACAAAAAAGTACCTAGAGGAAAGAAGATGTCCAAACAAGGTCTGTAAACCTTAGAAATTGTTGTCTCAGATTGCACCAAGACTTATACACTAGGTTGGGTGATTTAGTCTCACTCTTGGGTTTTTAGGGAAGCATCTCTAATTCTTTGAGAGTTGATAAGGATCTATTGAATGATTATTAGAAACTCTAATGGGATTAATATGCCAGGTTAGGCATATGAGTCCTTCTATGGGAATTTTCATGATATTTTTGAATCTTCCAAACCTAGATCCGACACTATTGAATCTTGATAGAAATATTATAATTTGACACGCTATGTAAAATACCTCCTACTTATCAACTGTTGAATGCTATCAAAAGGCAATATTAGGGACTAAATTGCTAGGTTGGGTGAATGAGTCGCGTTCACATATATATGCAAAACACACATCAGAAGAGAGAGAGAAAAATATGTTGTTTTGATGGTGGAAGGGGGTCTACCTTAGTTAGACCTTGTTTGAGTAATTAAACTTTGAAATGAATTGAAATAACATGAAGGAATGATGAATGAACAAATGAATATAATAACTCACCAAACCTTCTTGAATCCTTGAAGTGTAGATCTGTAACTTGTATGAATTGGCTTCAATGGATGTAGATCTTGATCATGAAACTTGATATGGCTTTGAATGCTTGAACTGGGATCACAAATGCTACATCAACATGTTAGCTCACAATCACACATGATACGTGAAGACCTTGAAATGATGCTTGAATATTGAATGTAGCTCCAAATGCTTGATTATTTTCTCTTGAATGCTCTGGTGAACTCTTGGTCTCATAAATTTTCTATTAGGACTTGAACACTTAAAAGATTAGATCAAAATATGTGAAATAACCCTGTATTTATACTTGTTTAAGCCTAATTTCTTGAAATTACAACATTGCAAGCTGACATCAGATCTAGGATAATAAAATATTGCCAAGAATTTTATTTAAAATAGGTCTAGGTTAAAGCGAGGCTCATACACGAGGTTGAGCATATGAGTCATAGTGGCTTAAACCTGAGACATAGATTTCAAGAAGTGTTGTGTAATGTGACATTTAAAATTAGATCCTGAGACCTAGATGGGACCCATATACCCAAAGGGGCTTATGAGTCCTAGATCCCTAGATCTAGAAAACATAACCATAAACATTAAATTATGATTTTTCCTTTGTTAAATGTTGGGATTATCCATATAAAAATACATCTAATTAGGCTTGTGGATGCAAAATAGGACAAATTAGGGTCTAAGTAAGACCAATTTCAATTGAAAGGGCCCAAAACTTAATGTGAATATGTAAACCATATTACAACACCAAATTAAGGCGTCACTTAGTTCATCTTATCAATTATTCCCAAATTAAGTGAGGAAAAGGGATAATTTTTTTGTTACAACATCGAGATTCTAAAAGTGTCCCACTAGAATTTGGAGTTGTAGACATTGAAGAATAGAACCCAAAAAGCATTTTTCCAAAACCCTAGTAGGGACCCATTCGCCTAGTGGTGAATGGGTTCTTAGTGAGGTTGAAAAAAATACTTTTACAATTGGTACACATCATATTGCCATCTTAAAAGCTACCTTTTTACTATTATATCAGTTAGGTTTGTTTCTTGATATTCCTCTATGCACAATTGAATGAAATAACTAGTGAAAAGGGAGGTTAACCATCTTGATCTCATTTTTGGTTCATTCCCCCCCTTTTCTTATATTTCATTATGGTGAACTCACCTTTTTGAGCATTGTAGTTTTCTTATTTTGGAGTTTATTTTCATCTTAGATTAGATCTTGCATTCATTTGCATTGAATGAGATCTCATTTAGGGTGTTTAGTTTGCATTCAAATTTGCATCTCATATAGCGTTTTAAGATTGCATTGTTTGCATTCTTTAAAGCTAGAAAATATAAAAAAATAGTCATTTTAAATATCATCTTGCATCACATAAATTTTCATTTGAAAATTCAAAAAAAAATTGCATATCAAACGAGGTGTTTTGCGTCATCATTTTATCATAATTTGCATTAAAATTTTACATTGTATTTATAGAAATCTGAACTTGAAACTTACTATACCAAAATAAATCTGCAAACCACTAAAAAAGACTTCATGATGCAGAAACATCCTTGGTTCTTTGCAATCTTGCATCAACCAAAAATATTTTCATTTCAATTTTGTTCTTGTTTAGTTCTTTTTCAGTTCAAGTTGACAGATTCAACATTTCATCATATTTTCTCACTGAACCTTGTGGATCTATGTTTCATTGTGGACACGTTCATTTTCCCTTATTCCAAGATTTCAGAATGATTGGATCTTTTTCCGAAAATTTATCGCTTCTGGATTAAGTGACAATTTCTAAAATAGAGCACCGAAGTAGTTTCTACCTAACGACTAGTTTTGTCTCTTGTGGATCCTTCCCGTATCTTGTGAATCCTTGTGAGGTGTTCTAAATTATTCCATGGAATTCCCCCAACCTTGATTTTGGTCCACACTTCATCCTATGCACCTGCCAAGGAGAATTTCAAATTTAAGGCTGATCTATTTCACATACACATTATGTTTCCTTCATCGGAGATTGTAATGATCTTTGGCTAATGCGGAGAATTCTAGATCTCTGAATGTGATATAAATCATTGTAACAGATCATTAGGAGAGTAAGTATGATGAATATTGGATTCAATATGTATGATTTCAGCTTGTATTAAGGAGCATATAGGAATACTCTATTTCGAGCATGTTGTATCAGGCCTGTGAGCTCGATCTATGAATCTGGATGTTGTCAGTTGATTGTAACTGAAATTTATGGTAATAAGAATGTTTAAATTTGCATTGCCTCCATATTTTGTGTGGCTTATGTTGTGTAACTCTTGCTGCACAGTCTGGATTGTTCTATTTGAGGACCCTCCTATCGTGACTGCACCAAATTGGTATCAAAGCGAGATTCGTTCCATGAGAGATCATCAGAGTTTGTGGAATCCTGTTGAATATTTTTTATGGGGTGGCAGACTAAGGATACGACATGAAGCTATAGAGGACTTGTGTAAAGATGGCGGGAAGAAGAAATGGTAGAGGAAATGGAGCGCATGAAAATGCAGACCCAACTGTAATAAAGATGTTGAGAGGAATTGTTAGAAGATTAGAAGCAGTCAAAACGACCCAGAGGAGAGGTCGACCAGTTGATGATGTGAGTGATGAAGAGGTAGAAGAATAGGAAGAAGGGGAAAGAGAAAATCAACCTGTCCTTTATTAGGTAGAAGAGAGGTTCATAAGAGCCCTAACCAAAGTAAATACTAAACCACATTTCAATCCACTGGATTATAGTGGTAAGTTGGATTCAAATGAATTTCTTGATTGGATAATTGAGATGGAGAAGTATCTTGATTTTGAAGGTATCGTCGATGACAAGAAGTTGAAATTTGTTTGTGCAAAGTTGAAAGGACATACATCCCTTTTGTGGGAACATTTGCAGACATATACAAAAAGAAGAGGAAAGGAGAAGATAAAATCATGGGATAAGATAGTGAATAAGTTAAAGATGAAGTTTAAGCCCAAAGACTATCAGATCAGTTTGTTTTGGAAGTTACATAATTTGAAGCAAAAGGAGTGAAGTGTGGTAGAGTATACTGAGGAGTTCTACAAGTTGAATAATAGATCTAGACATTTGAAAGATGAGACCGAGCAAGTAGCCAGATATGTGAATGGATTGAATCCATCTATATAGGATGAGATTAGTTTGATCAGTTTGTTGAGTGTGGAGGACGCATATCAATGTGCCCTAAAGAAGAAGAGAAGCTAAATAAAATACATGAGTAGAGATAGAGAGGAAGACGCGAAATATTTTAGAGACGAAAATTTTTTACTGGAGGAGAAAGGATCTTTTACAAACCAGAATAAAGATAAGGAAGTCAGTAAGAATGATAATCCATACTATAGAGATGATGAAAAAGCTTATTGGAGAGGAGGATATGGTGGTTACCAGAATGAGGGTTATAGAAAAGGTGATAAAGGGTAGGAGAAAAGAGTATTCAGGGGAACTTGTTCTAAGTGTGGTGGAGAAGGACATAGAGTATTTGAATGTAATTAGGGAGAGACAAGAAAAAAGACAGAGAATGATAGAAGAAAAACCTTTGTTGAGGAGGACCATGCTAGATCATCTAATAAACTGAAAGAGGGAGAAGTGTTGGTGAAAAGAAGAGTATTGTGTCAAAGTGAGATGGAGCAAGAACCGTTGTAGAGAAAGAATTTGTTTCAGACCAGATGTAAGGTAACCGATAAATGTAGCAAAGTGATTATTCGCAATGGAAGCTCTGAGAACATAGTTTCTAAAGAAATGGTGACCAAATTGAAGCTAGAAAGACTGAAAAATCCAAAGCCCTATCAAATAGCATGGATTGAAGATGAGCATAAGATACTAGTAAGTGAACAATGTTTGGTGAAATTGAAGATAGGAAAGGGTGATCCCACAAAGCTGGTTTACAATTTATGAGAGGAACTGATTTTTGCTAAAATCACATATTTTTAGAAAATATAATGATTAAAGCCTTAAAAAGTTCCATTTTAAGGATTTCAATTGAAGAGGATTTAATCAAACCACTTTATATCAAACCCCCTTGGATAGAACCTCATTATTTTTAAACCATACCTATAAAAGAGTCTCCTTTACACCTATAAAAATGCTGATAAAAAATCACTTCTGATATACCTTTTGGGGGATCAAATGAATTCATTTAAAATTTACTTGAAATTATTATGGTAGTCCTCAGAATGAGCCATCCAATGAATGTAATTTTAATATGTTTTGGTTCTATTATGTATTTATTTTTTTAGTTTTATTAAACATAGGTTTTCATCAAAAATGAATGTCTTTGTTTTGCATATGTGGAAAAATAGCAAATTATCAAAAAAAAATTTGAAAAATATGAGTGGACCAGATATTGAAGTGTTTGATCCAACAAAAAAAATAAAATTGAATTTCGATACATACAAAAAAATTTACGCGTTATACAGTTGCACTATGTCTAAATTGTAATTTGTTTGACTTCAAAACTTGATTAAAGAAAACATATTCAATAAAAGAAAAATCTAACCAATTGGAAGCACTAGATATCGGAGTTAAAAATATAAATTCGAAAGAATTAGAATTTTATCCTTCATGGAAAAAAACTTATGCGTTATACGGTGTGCGTCACTTTTTTAAAATGTTGTTTTCTGAAAGAAACCAATTTTCGTGGGAGATGGAAAAAGAAATACAATCTGATTCCAAAAAAATTGAAAAAAATATTTTTAGAATCTACAGACAAAATTTGATGAGACTCTAGTTTACGTCATCTTCAAATTCCTCACGGTTTAACTGCTATAGGTGCCCGATTGTGAAGATTTAGTTGAAAATAATAATTTTAGTGTCCAGTTTGACCAAAAATTATAAACCACTATTGTGGGATCACCCGAAATTATCATGACAAAGTTTTGTGTGAAATCATGCCTATGGATGTATGCCATTTTTTGTAGGGAAGGCCTTGGTAGTATGATAAACATTCTATTCATGATGGAAAGAAGAACACATATACCATTGTTTCTAATGGGATGAGGTAGACTTTGTTGGCATTGGAGGATGTTCCTAAAGTTGAGGTTTGTACACATGCTAGAATTTTTCTGGTTGATGGAAGAAGATTTATGGATAGACTGAGACATGAGAACATCTGCTATGCCTTGGTTCCTAAGAAGGCTGAAGACTTGAAGCATCTAGAAGAACAACCAGAGGAGATAAAAGAGTTGCTGGTAGAATATGAAGCTATCATTTCAGATAATATACCTAATGGATTGCCACTTGTGAGGAGTATTAGAAATTGCATGGATCTGATTCCTAGACTTTGCCAAATAAAGCAGCAAACTAGATGACACTGATAGAGAATGAAGAGTTGTTGAGGAAGGGTTTGATTAGAGAAATCTTAAGTCCTTATGCAATACCTACTATGCTAGCACCTAAGAAGGATGGAGAATGGAGGATGTGTACAGAATCTAGAGCCATAAACAAAATCATAGTGAAGTATAGATTTCCTATGCCCCAGATGGATGACATTATGGATTCTTTAGTGGAGGTAAATACTTTACAAAAATAAATTTGAAGAGTGGATATCATCATATCAAAATCAGAGAATGGGATGATTAGAAGACAACATCCAGGACAAATGAAGGATTGTATGAGTGGTTGGTGATGCCTTTTGGACTAAAAAATGCACCAAGTACTTTCATGAGGTTGATGAATGAGGTATTGAAGAAATTATTGGGTAAGTTTTTGATTTTCTATTTGGATGACATATTGATTTTTAGTAAGACTAGATAAGAACATTTGTTACATATAAGACAAGTTTTGAAGAGGTTGAGAGAAGAGTAGTTGATGATAAACATTAAGAAGTTTAGTTTCATGAAGGAAGAATTGGTATATCTGGGATTTGTGATATCTATAGATGGATTGGAGATGGATCCTAAGAACGTAAGAGAAAAATTTGAATGGACTATGCCTGAAGGCATTGGAGAGGTAAGACCATTTCATAGATTGGCTAGTTTCTACCAGAATTTCATTAGGAATTTCAGTTCTATTTGTAGTCCTATGACAAAAACAATGAGAGGGGATAAGAAATATTTTTGGTGGACATGTGGAGTAGACCAAAGTTTTGAGTTGTTGAAATAGAGGGTGAATCAGCAGCTTGTGTTGGCTTTACCGAACTTTAATAAGGTATTTTAGGTAGACTGTGATGCAATTGGAAATGAAACTAGAGCAGTATAAAGTCAAGAAGGAATACCAGTAGCTTATTTCAGTGAGAAATTGAATGATGCTAGGATAAGGTGTTCAGTGTATGAGTAAGAGTTTTATGCAATAGTTCAAGCCTTGAAGAAGTGGAGACATTACTTGTTGCCTAAGGAGTTTTTATTTTATACAAATCATCAAGCATTACAATATTTGAACAATTAAGGTAAGTTGAATCAAAGACACATGAGATGGGTGGAATTCTTGTAGAGTTATACTTTTGTTTTGAAACATAGGAGTGGAAAGTCGAATAGAGTCATTGATGCTTTGAGTAGGAGAAGGAATTTACTGGCATAGATGAGAGTGGAGGTATTAGGCTTTGATGAATTCAAGAACTTGTATGGGGAAGAATCGGATTTTGCAGAACCTTTGAGAGCTTGTAAAGAACCAGTCTTGGATGATATGATTCAGTGCTTGGATTATTTCATTCAGGAGGATATATTGTTTAGAGGGAATTAATTTTGTATACCTTGGAATTCAATGAGGGATAGGTTGGTGAAAGAAAAACATAGTGGAGGATTGGCAGGACACTTTGGAATAGATAAGACAGTAGCATTGGCAAGAGAGAATTCTTTTTGGCCACAGATTCATAAGGATGTTAGGAAATTTGTGCAGAGTTGCAGAGTTTGTCAAGTTGCAAAAGGGAGTATTCATAATGTTGGATTGTATAAGCCTTTGAAAGTTCCAGAGAGACCATTGGAGGATATCAACATGGATTTCATACTTGGTTTGCCGAAGACACAAAGAGGTAATGATTCTATATTTGTGGCGGTGGATAGATTTTCTAAAATGGCACATTATATACCTTGTAAGAAGACAACAAATGCAGTACATGTAGCAGACTTGTTTTTCAAGGAAGTGGTCAGATTACATGGATTACTTAGGAGTATTGTTTTAGATAGAGATACAAAGTTTGTTGGTTACTTTTTGAGGACACTTTGGAAGAAGTTAAAGAAAAATTTGAAGTTTAGTTCTACTTTTGACCCACAAACTGATGGATAGAAAGAGGTAGTAAACAAGAGTTTGGGGAGTTTTTTGAGATGTTTGGTTTGGGAGAAGACCGAAAGTTGGGATTTAGTCCTCGCACAAGAAAAGTTTGCTTACAATATTTCAATGAACAGGATTACCAGAAAGAAACCTTTTGAGATTGTTACTAGAGTTCATCCTAGAGGTATATCAGAGTTGCAAGACATGAGTAAGGAAGATAAAAGGACTACAGAAGTAGAGGAATTTGAAAAACATATGAAGAAAGTGCATACTCAAGTAAATAAACAATTGGAAGATATGAATCAGAAGTATAAGGAGTGAGCTGATGAAAAGAGGAGACATAAGGAGTTTGAAGTTGGAGATGAAGTGATGGTTTATTTGAGGAAGGAAATTTTTCCATTTGGCACATACAATAAGCTCAAAATGAGGAAGTTTGGACCCTGTAAGGTTTTGAAGAAATTTTATTTAGGAAATGCATATGAAGTAGAGTTACCAGATGGCATGGGTATATCACCTATATTCAACATTGTAGATCTACATTAGTATCATGAATCAAAATTCAGTGAAGATAGTAAAGAAAAATTGGAGAAGTAGTTTCCTAAACAACAATTAGATGAGATAGAAGAGATTTTGGATATCATAAATGGGAGGAAAATGCATGGAAAATAGTACAAAGAATATCTTGTAAAGTGGAAAGGAAGACTAGTGGAGGATTCTTCTTATATTTCTCAGGATGAGGTAGATCGTATTGGTTTTCCTTTAGCCCCAAAAAAGTGATGGAATCACTTTTCAAATAACCGCAGATGTCTGATGCAGGAGCATCCTTGGTTCTTTGCAATCCTACATCAACCAAAAATATTTCCATTTCAGTTTTGTTCTTGTTCAGTTCAAGTTGGCAGATTTAACATTTCATCATCTTTGCTCACCGAACCCTATGGATCTATGTTTCATAGTGGAAATGTTCATTTTCCCTTATTCCAAGATTATAGAATGATTGGATCTTTTTCCAGAAAGTTATCGCTTCTAGATTAATTGACATTTTCTATAACAGAGCACCGAAGTAGTTTGGAACCTAACAGTTAGTTTTCTCTCTTGTGGATCCTTGTGAGGTGTTTCAAATTATTCCATGGAGTGTCCCCAACCTTAATTTTGGTCCACACTTCATCCTCTGCACCTGTCAAGGAGAAATTCCAATTTAAGGCCAACCTATTTCACACACACATTATGTTTCCTTCATCAGAAATTGTAATGATCTTTGGCTAACTTGGAGAATTCTAGATCTCTGAATGTGATATAAATCATTGTAACAGATCATTAGGAAAGTAAGTAGAATGAATATTGGATTCGATATGTAATATTTTGGCTCGTATTAAGGAGCATATAGGAATACTATATTTTGAGCATGTTGTATCAGGCCTATGAGCCCGTTTTGTGAACTCGGATGTTGTCGGCTGATTGTAACTAAAATTTTTGGTAATAAAAATATTTGAATTTGCATTTTCCTCCATATTTCTTGTGGCTTCTGTTGTGTGACTCTTGCTGCACAATCCAGATTGTTCTATTTGAGGAACCTCCTACCATGAATTCACCACTTCAAAATCAATAAAAATGTGTTTCAAAAAACTAATCTAGGAGCCATTCACCATAGGGCGAATGATTCCATGATCAGGCCATAATATGTATTTCTAGAATTTAAAATATTCATTTCTATGCCGTTTTTTGTTGTCATCACATCTCTGTTTTAGTTTGTTAAGTTTCCATCTCATTATATCTAGATTGATTTGGAACATTTATTGCAATTTCTAAATTAAAAATTACATTTACAACATTTCATTTTCAGATTGTTGCATAATGTAATAAGTAAATTACCTTGTTTAAAATCTGAAAAAAATAAAAAATGGATAAGTGTTTTAGCAATGTGTGGAAGTCCTTATTATCCTTGGTTGATGTTTCAAGTTGTATTTCTAGAAATGGTCCTAATGAAATTGAATCTAATCATGCTCAACTAAATCCTAATGAGTGTCCTCATGAAGTTGACATCATTGGAGAAGATGATGCTAGCATGAATGAATTCATAAATGATTTCCTTAAAAGTCTTGAGAATAATGCATCTTTCTATCCTTCCATAAAACAACCAACACAACTTGAGATGTTTGGTCTTTTACATCCCGAGATTGAGTCCCAAACTAGGTCTAGAAGCTTACAACAATGAGTAGACCTAGCTCCTCTAATCAAGTGCATACCCATCCATCTTATGTTAACAAAGTGACCAACACTCCCATCAATATAGAAGAGACTTATGGCGAAGGCTTTAAGATCTTAGCCAACAAAGGATGTGACATAACTAATGATCATGAAATTCATAAACTTTTAGAAAAAATTCATATGAGCAAACCAAAGGATTAGGATATCAAGGTCCTCCTCCCTAAAGAAAAACCAATGCCTCATAAGGATGACAAGATCATCCTAGGTCTTGCCTCTTAGTATCCACCTCAAAAATTGGTGAATCAAGATATTAGGACTGGAAAAATCTCACATTTTCACTGGCCTCCACCCACTCACCTTTCACACACCACATAAATTCACCACACCTTAATTTAATGATGAATACAAATTATTGAATTTTTTTGTGACTAGATCCATATTTTAACCCATGTTAACTAATAATCCCATAAATATGGTGTTTGATATAGTAGCATATCTTTGATCATAGTTGAGAAAAAGCTTTGAAGAGTAACTAGTTCTTATTGGGAAGATCATGTGTATGTATTTCCGATCAACAATGCATAGCCCTCCATTTGAACATTTTCTGCAATATCGAGAAGACAAGGCCTATCATTTTATTGATGAAAACCCATCAACAAGAGTAAGGAAATGAGAGCAAAAATGTCAAATCATACCAAGCTAGTAAGTCATGCTGATGGAAACCTCATCGAAAAGAAACATATATACTTTCACCGATGAGGTAAAAGAGCAAATGTATCAAAGAGACATGTGCAATCAAAATGAGTCCCTCAGATCTCTCTGACTGTGTGGGTTATGCCGATGAAGGGAGTTTTCGGGGAGAGTCTCACCGACTTATCCAAATGAAGGAAGTGATGGAGGAAATATGTCTGGGAGACCAAGATCATCAGAAAGACATTTTTTTATCTCAACGATAGTATATGTCAACCTGATGAAAACATGGGATGATCACAATTTGTCAGAAAGACACTAGGCGATGAGTAAAATGATTTCTAATGCTCTAGACCACCTTGACATCAAGAAAACTTCATAATTTTATCCCTAAAATAATAAAATTCAAAAAAAAATAAAAGGGGCAGTTGTATAATATCAATAAGAGTATTAGGTGGTCTTCTGGATTAAGTATGAGAACTAAAGGGACAATTCATATCGAAGAGACATTCAGCTATTTCTTGGTGATTGATTATGAATGTATAAACAAAGGTGGCACCAAATAAAGCACATAGATGGGCCAAAGGTTAGAAAGGTTTAACCGATTCAACCTTCTTGTATCGCTCTGACATTTAGAAATTTGAAAAGACCATTGCATTCATTTCCAGTGGCAGACATTAATGGCTGTACGAATGAACCTTATGTAAATATTTTCTAATTAAAAAGGATTGAACCAAAATAATTTCAGAAGTTGCATTGGAAAGGATGGGAGATTGAGTGAGAGTCAAGGAATTCAATGCGGCCATAAATACAAAAGTAAGCACATTGCATTTTCCTGCAATTGATAAGTTACAATTCAATTTTTCCACCTTGTTAAAGATCAAAATGGAAGGTTCAAGTTCTGTAAAACCAAAAGGTAGGAAGCAATAGAGTGAAAGTAGCCAATTCAAGAGTAAGAAATAGAAAATGGAAGCGAGCCCAGAATTAAATTGAAAGTTAAACCAAGACCTCATTGATTAGTTTCATGGTTCAAGGCCAAAAACTAGAAGGTCTACACAATTGAGGGCTAATGTAGAGAAATTAGAAGATAAATATAAACATATAGGTGGTGTATGGACTCCTATTAGGGGATATGAATTTTTTATGTTTCATTACTGTTAGAGAAATAGATTTGAACCAATGTGCAACCCCTAGAATTTCAATCTAGGAAACTTGGTTGTTCCCAATGTCTTTGTGAATGTAGAGCTCATTAAACTTCTTGCTAAACATTATAACCCAGATGTCAAATCCATCTGCAACCCACAAGGAGAGCCTTTCATATATATATATATATCCAAAATTGCACTTGGTGAGGTTTTCAACTTAGATGATTCATGTGATGATCCCATAGTGCATGAGGGTCTGGAGAAGGAGTATTGGAGAATGGATACTACTTACAAGGGATGGAGGTTACCATTGCACAGGCCTAGGAAAGATGGGAACCTGATTTGCTACTTGAAGATAATGAAGGGCTTCCTTTTCATGTTGATTTGTTCGAGCCCTACTTAAAATATACATACTTCTTAACATGCCGAATAATAGGGACAAAGGATTCTAAATTCATGTTGATAGGGCCAATGGTAATTTCTACTGAGATACAATGCCACAATGCAAGACCTTTTGATTATGCCTCACATTTCCAAAGGGATAGACTTAGGGCTTATGGCCATCAAGAATGAATCTCCTACACTATATTCTAAACACTATTCCCCTCTCATGCACATGATACTGTACTATGGGCAAGAACTGGGAATGTGGCTAGAAGAGTTGGGAATAACACAATTGGATAAAGAGGGTCAGCCATTACTGGTGCAACTATGGACTTCTATTTGGGATAGTAGGTTAGTCAATTCCAATTTTGTTTATTTTGAGGAATACTTTGTCAAGACACTCTACATGTTTTATAATCACCCTTGTGATTATTCATTGTCTAATGAAATAAAGATATTTTTAAGGCCCAAGGATTTCAATGGACCACCAACTATAGGTCATAATTGGGGTGACTGGTGTTGTTATGTTGATTCAACCATGATCAGAGTATATTTTTTTGAAGATACACCTTTCCTTTTACGAAAAACTATGCCAAATAGGATTATATATCTAGAGATTGTTAGGTATTTGGATTACTCCAATGTCATGAATTTGAGTGCCTATGAGAAGAAGTCATTTATGCCTAGTACATTGTATTTCAGAGATTTGACTGTGGTATCGAAGGAAGGGTATGATCTTATTTTGGATAAGTTATCACATTTCAATATGAAGAAGGCTGCACCAAGGAAGTGATTTGACCTCAAGGGTTATATTGCCTGTGCAAGGAAAAAATAGAATATAGGTGGATATGATCATACCATATCCTCATGATGATATAATTAGAAACATGGAAGAGAGGGAAGTTGAATTGGTCATTGATAACTACAATAGAGAGATGTAATAAAAGATGAGGGAAATACAAGAAGCAAAAATGTTTTCCTCTACTAGTGAGGACTCTTCTGATGAAAAGGAACCCCAAGGCCAACCTAACAAATTTTCCAAACTGATAATTGAAGAATATCAACATCTGAGTAGAGAAAAGGAAGTTGAAGAACCATCTGACACAGATACTAGGAAATTATCCTATAAGTCTTTTGTTTTCGATGCTTAGTTTATAAAGTCTCCTGAATTTAGATCTTTCTTGTACAAGCAAAAGGGAAAATCAATAAGGGAATCTATCATAGACATCAAACCTAGCAATGAAAATCAGTTTCTTAGCATGTTAAAGGTGGATGTAGAGAATGAGATGAAGAACATGATTGCGGAAAAAGGAAGAAAATTATTAGAGGAGTCTAGTATGATGATTTTCCTTGGTTTAGATTTAAATTCTACTCTTGTTTTTTATCGTTTTTTGCATAATAATGATGCTAAGCATAAGATCAGTCTAGAAGGTGTAATAGAAGTATACACCGGGTCAAGATATAACCCTGATGAGAACTCTTTTATGATTTGGGAACTATATCCCCCACATAAGAAATCTATGATCATTGATACTGAGAAGGAATTCGGTCATGTGATGACACTGAAATTAGGAGAAACTGATCTTGCTTTCACAACTAACATTGGTATAAATGTAGCCAAATTGAATAAAGCATAGATTCAAATGTTGATCAAGGAGCGAGATATGTACAAGTTGAACTATAAGAGAGTGCTGAAAGAGAATGATTTCCTAAAGGACACAGTCAATAATGCATTCAAGGGATCCGCTAAAATGTTAACTCAAGGAGAAGGGTCCCAATCAAAGGACATAAGTGAGGAATCACAAGTACACACTAAAGTAAGCAAGGTCAAATTCAACACATTTTATGCAGTATTCCTAAAGACGCACACTAACCTGATGGTGTACATGGATAGATTATGGGTGGCTAACTCCAAGAGTCACACTTCTATTCAAGAATATAAGAGAATAAATGACATAATTCAGGAAAAGATACAAGAAATGCAAAAGAGAAGCACTTCTCATAGTGGAGCCATTACAACCGTGGAGGATATGATGAGAAAACATAAGGACTATTATAAGGAACTATAGGTGGATGCTAAAAATTCATAGATGCTTCAAAGGAACAGGTTCCTTCACTATTTAGAGATGATGGAGAACTGAAGAGTCAGAGTGCATGGATGAAAGAGTGCCAGTTGATACTGTAGGGAGCCTTGGAAGAAACGAAGAATGAGTATTTAACATTAGAAGAGGTCTGTGAATATTTGGAGAAGATGATCATCATGGAAATAGCTGCAAGAAATGCTTCAGAGGATGGCGAAACACACTTGAGCCAAGAATATTTAGATCATATAACACAAATTCATTTGTGGCTCATTAGAGCATAATTGTTAATGTTTTATTGTTATTTCCAAAAGACACTTATGAAGAGGTGCACCCTCTTCAAAATATTGCTATATATATTACATGTGGTGATTGAAATGATCATCATCACAACATTTTTATTTTAGAGTAGGCATAGTAAGAATATAGATTGAAAAATATTGCCCATCTATTTTATATCAAAGACTATTATTATAATGCATATCATTTAAAGATTAATATAATGGAGAAGGTTACACATATGTACTGGTTTTCTTTCAAGTGTTCAAAATTTCTATGGATTTATATGGTTATATGTTATTTAGCTGTCTCCAAAGTGGCTATTTATGTTATTCAAATTGAGTGTGTGGATATACATTTGATTTGTCAATACACATTTGTTGTAATTGTATGATGTTGTTGATTGGTTTCTATGTGCATACAAATTAAAATCAATTTTAAGAATTATGATTTGATAGGTTCCTGTCTGGATTAAAGTCCTTTTAATTAGATCATCTTAATTGGTTTCCTTTCACAGCTTCACAGTAACATAAGGGGATATCATTAGGATCACTAAGAAGAGCCTAAATAACTAACATGCTTGCATATTTGCATAAAGTGCAGACATCCAAAGTGTTTGACTATTTGAGTTAAGCTGAGAAGAAAATCTACCCATCTTACAAAATCTTGTCTCCATAACCATCATTCACCTCTTGACTCCATTAGCCCAATAAAAATAGGCACTATTCAATACCAATTCCATTTTAAGGATTTCACAAAATCTTATTCAAACACTTACATTTAAAATTCAGTATTAGGAGTAGGAGTAATTAACAAGATTTCATCTATCCCACACTATTTTCCATTGTGGATAGATCCATAAATTCAACCAAACCACACATTCCTCTAATATGCTCCATTATAAAGTTCTATTTGCCTAGGTTTGGCAGAGCTTGAAGTGTAGGGAGTCATCAACTAAATAGGTTAACTCCATTCATTGGCTCAAAAATGTTGCAAGTCTGAACCTGGGATCCTCTTAGGATTTATAACCTGGATTTTTGAGATCCAACACAAGCAAGCAACAAAAACCTTACAAATTAAAAAAAAAATCATTCTTACATACTCAAACAAAAATTGAACGAAAGATGGAACACCTCCTTAAAAAAGGTTTGATTAAATTTCCACCTCATAGTAAAATCAACATACCTATGAAAAACATGAATTACTGTGCATACCATAGAAATCTTGGGCATCTTATTGATGAGTTTCATGCATTGAAACTGATATTGAGTGATTTTAATTCTAATGATGATGGCTTTTATAAAATAGTAATTAGATAGCAATTACATGCATGTCACTCCATACCATGTAATAGTTGTAGGGTCATAATATTCTCACTATTACATGCTTTACATTCATTGTAAAACATTATTTTTATCGCAAGGAGCTCATTTTCATCACCCATCTTGGCTCATCCTTGTCTTGCACTTACTAAGGGAAAGTGGATTGTTAGCCTTGTCCTAGTTTTGGCATGTGATATTGTCCCTTTGTCTAGTTGTCTGCCTTTCATATATACCGATCAAGATTGGGATGCAAACACCCTGCTATAGGTTGGCTCACATGTGCCTTACTAGTTTTCTACATTGTTTTCCTTTTCATGTTTCTTTATGTGATTGTATGTGCATAATGTGATCCCTTGTGATGTTTCATTTGATGTATCTCTCTCTTTTTATGTATTCTTCTATATGTATCTACTTTCTTCTCTATTCCACAAACATTTAATCTTTTCATTTGTCTTGTGTTTTCCTTTTGGGGATGACACAAGGAGTCGAGACATTTAGGTCTCTTCCATGTTGAACTAAGAGGATATTTCTTTGTTTTCAATCTCTTTGCATCATTCTTCATGTTATATGAGTATTTGGGGAATGATGACATTTCTAAGCTCTAGAAATAACATTGTAGTTGAGAAATACTGACCCTGAATCCATAGATCCCTTATGAATTCTTGGGGGCAACCCCTCCCTCTTTTCCATGATGTAGCTTTATTTTGGAAACATATATGACTTGGCATAGGGTTTTCAGAGGAGAGCTCTCATGTCTTAGGAGTAAACATTGGCTACTTTAAAGTAGTTTCTCACAATAATGGTGTTAGAAACTACTTTAAAGTGGGGGCATATATTGATGATATTTTTTGACATTTTTGTATGTTTTATGGTGTGATTTTATTTCTTGTGATGCATCCTTTTCTTGGTGGTGTCATTGGGTTGATTTCCTCCAAGAGAATGATATTTCTAAGTGTACGAATTTCCCTTAGTGGCTTGATGTGAAGTGAGGCATCCCATAAGTGGCAATCTGTTACTCTTGGCTTGTCCTCTCTTGGAGCCATTAGGCACAATAATCCCTAAGAAGAAGAACTTAAATGAACAAAGAAAAAACCCCTTGAACAAAAACCTATATACATAATGTTTGGCATAACATATCTTATTAAGCATGTGACATGAATGTGAGTGGAACCCTATCAAATTTATTAGATGGATAAGTTTGGTATGGTAAGTACAGTGAGAGATGACACACTAGCATGACTTTCTCACTAAGCCACCTTCCTGGAGGGATACTCACCAAGTGGATAGCCTGAATTTCCACTACCTCAGAGTGAGCACATGCATCATTTGCAAAGTGGACATAGAGTTTTTCTTGTGAAAATATCCTTGAAAAAAAATTGAGACATGTTCCACATTGTGTTGGATAGCTGAGGCTTGATCCTTCCCCTTTTCTTGGACAAATAGTTGAGATGTGTTCCACATCATGTTGGACAGCTGAGGCTTGATCCTTCTCCCTATTATTTTTGGTCTTTGATGTTGTATAATTGTGTGTCTTTGTTATTGTTGCATACATAAGTGTCTTGAATGTCTACTTTAGTGTGAGTTTGACATGGGGTCATACTCTCACTAAAGTGGGGGAAAAATGTAGTAATAGAAAAAGTATCCCTTTTTCCTTAGTTTGGGAATGAAATTAATAATAAATGAGCTTAATGTTGCCTTGATTTAGTGTTGTAATGCGTTTTATAAATTCACATTAAGTCTAGGGCCATTCTAAAATAAATGAACTTAATTGTGCCTTATTTAGGGTGTTGTAAAGTGTATCTTTACACTTTCACAATGATCTAGGGCCTTATTAATTAATTTAGCTTAATTGACCCCTTTAATTCAAATCCAAGCCTAATTATTTTCAAATTTCAAAGGATGAAACTCAAAATTCTTATATAGTATTACACAATAAATAATTTTACAAGGTATGTGTCCTAGGCTGGTGACCTAGGATCCAAATGGTGAATGGGTCCTCACTTAACTTACAACCCCCCTTGGAATATGTTTTTGGTGGTATTTAATGATTTCAAATCCTATATCTGATGTCAACTTGTGTTATTTAAGTTTTTATAATTTATGATAAGTTATGTATAAATATAAGGTTATTTCACAGAGTTTCATCTAAGACATCCTATCAAAATTGAAGTTATCATAACAGTACTTTCACAAGAGGATTATAGATATTTCAAGAGAATTTGAGAAGGCATTCAAAGATAGATTATTGAAGTTTATTGTAGAAATAAAAGATCTATTTCATTATGTCAAATTCATGCATGTTGTTGAGATAATGTGATGATGTAGCATTGGTGATCAAGTTCAAGTGTTCAAAGCCATTATCTTATGTCCAGTGTTGTGATCAAGATCTACACTCATTCAAGCCATTTCATGCTAAGTTTAAAATTTGCAATCCAAGGTTCAATTAACGATTGGTGAGTAGTGACATTGCTTTGTTCATTCACCTCTCCTTTTATGCTTCATTCATTTGAATGTTTAATTATCAAAACAGGGTTTGACCAAGGAAAACCCCTATTCCCTCACAATCAAAAAATTTCTCCTCTTTTATGTGTAACTATAGGTTTTATGTTGGAGATCAATTGAAAAGAAAAAGTTATCAAAGTTGCAAAGTTTTCAAAGTTGAAAAGTGGTCAAAGTTGTCATCTTTCTTACAAGATCACATAAACTAAGCTACAAAATTTGTTTTTGGGATTCTGACTGTGTCCCACAAGATTTTGGAGTTGCAGACATTGAAGAACAGAAAACAAAAATCATTTTTCTAGAAGCCTAGCAGGGACCCATTTTCCATTGGGCGAATGAGTCCTTAGTGAGGCTTAAAAAGGAACTTTTTATAACTCGTACACATCATTTTACCATCTTAAAACCTAAATTTTTTCTATTATATCAGTTATTTTTGTTTTACAATATTCTTCTATGCATAATTGAATGAAATAACTAGTGAAAAGGGAGGTTAACCATCTTGATCTCTTTTTTGGTTCATTCCCCCCCTTTTCCTATATTTCAATTAAAAATTTGTATACACCACTATAATAATCACTAGGGCTTAACATAATCAAAAATATTCTTGGGCTATATTTGAAGGTTAAAAAATACCACCTAGGGGATTGATTAGCGAATCTCCTAAATGGCCAAACCATATTTTCCTTGCGATTTAGTTTTGCAATGTCATAACATAAGATTTCATAGAAGTTCTTGGTTGAGATATAAAAAGAATGAGAACAGTGAAAAAAAGGATTATAAGTGCTAAATTTTTTAGAGCCGTACCAAGTAAATACACTAGTGTAACAACCTCACAAGTGACTTGAAATGTGGAAAAATGTGATCTTAAGTCTAATGCAAAGAACCTAGGATAAATTTCAATTTTCTAGAGAATCATTAGGATGCAAATCAACATGGTGATTAGAATAACTTTCAACCATGAAGGTGAGCCAATCAAACCTAAATTTGATCCTTTTAAGCCTTGAAAATTGATTGGAATTAATTTTCCTTAGTTAACCTAATTAAGCTATGTACCCTAATATAAAATTGCAAGATTCAAAAAAATGATAAACTGTAATAAAAATTCACTAATAGTCTAAGAAAGGTGGAGTTTTATGTACTTTTCCTATAAATTTGGAGTTAGCCAAAATAGGAGGACTAATTCACAATATGGCGTATGTATCCTTGTAGGGGTATTCTAGATCTATTTTTGTAAACCTATGATGTCAGATCAAAGCTTTTTGTTTCTTCTTCAAAATCTATCGAATCACTATTGGATATTTTTGTAGGCAATTTTTTATGATTTGATAAGGTGTAGAGATTTTAATGAAACAATGGATAATTTATCTTCAAACCTCCTTCAATCCTCTCCAAACCTAAATCTTGTGTTGAATCTCTCTTGTGCTAATTTTTCCTTGATGACAATATATGTTACTCTGGCATCTTGATGGTTACTTAGTTGATCTTCTTTTCTGATTGGCATATTTACTTCACTTTTGATACTATATATGGTGGCACTGATATCTTGACTCCATGTGCAGATCTCAGTTGAGGTATTCTGGTTATAGGTTCTTTGTTCTATTGATCAATTGACATGGTTCTGGTTTATCAATTAGTATTTCAATGATGCACTTAATTATTTGACCTTGGCATGAATCAGTTTTGTACAGGTTGATATGTTGTGGCTTGATCATTTTCTAGCATCATGAAATTGTTAATGTTTTTTTATCATATTAAGAGTCATCATGCTCCATCTTCTACAAGTATTGATCTCTGGTTCTTATGTTTGGGTTTATGAGATACAATTTTCTTTTCAGTTTCAAGAAAACCCTATCGGGTTTACTTAACCAACTCATAATGGTTTGGGCATATGGATTATGGTTTTTGGCATGGGTGAAAGGAATTTTGAATTTAACATGAATGGTAGTCTTTATCACTTCACAAGGCTTTGGAAACGGTTTGGCTTTGGTACACTATATAGCATTGGATATAATAAGGTGGCAATCGACGTTGATATGTTTGGATATCTTTTGGCTTTCGATATTATTTGGCACACTATGGCAGTGCACTTTATATTGCTATCGAGTCTCATCTTGGTTAATTCATAAGGCTTAAAAGCCAACAACAAAAATAGTGTTTCTGAGTATTTTTTGTCACATTGTAAGTGACTTAGCCTTGATTACTTGGGAATACAATTGTCAAAGGCAATCGACTTTTGGTTATAATAATTCGTGGCATAATTTGGTCCTTGTTTTCACATTGTCAATAACAGTCAAAGGCAATAATATTTGTCGACAACAAGTCTTCAATCAACCCACGGATTTCAAAGGGAATTATGATTTTATGAGTTATCACATAAGTCCTTTCAGACTCCAAACAATTATCATTCTCTGTAAATGAATTCATGTGTTTGTTCTCTTGGGAGTTTAGGTCATATTTTCGCTTCTCTTGTTTGAAGGGTTTGGAACCCTACACTGGCCACCACCATGGATTCTTTCCCTCAACCATTTCTTTGTACTCACTGGCTTTCTGACTTTGGACAACATATGGGGAAGGTCTGAGGACCATTAAAATGGTCGTTCTTTGTGTCTGCTTCCTGTCGTTGGGTGAAGGCCGGAGTTTGGAAGGTGTTTTGGCCGTTTCTTCCTTTATAGATCTGGTAAACTACTTTATGACAACATCTCCATCATTACTCCCAGGTATTCATATTTCTGTCTAATCAGCAGATCCATTACTTCTCAAGCAAGGTTATTAAGAGTTAAGTTTTTCTATGCAAAAAGAAAAGTTGAAAAATGTCTTTTCCTTTTATGATTAGATCTGAAATGATAGCTCCAAAAATTGACTACACTTTTATTAAAGGTTATCATTATAGTTTTAAAGGGATTGTGATTTATGTTTATGGGTAATCATTATATCCTTGAATCTCTTCAATTTCTTACTAAGGTTCATTTATAATGATTCTTGGTTGCATTATTCTGAGGTTGTTTCAATTTCAGTTAAATTTGGTAAAGAAGTTAATAACATTGGTTCACCTCTTAGTGTATTTTCACTCTAACAATTGGTATCAGAGCCTAGGGTCCTCTAATAGGTCTTTCCAACCTAGGATTGATTCTAGCCTTGAAGTCTATTTAGAATGTCTCAAGCTCATGAAGGTACTTCCATGACTACAACTCCATTATTTGATGAAATTGATTATGTATTCTAGAAAATCAGAATGGAGACTTATTTAACTTCTATTGACCTCGATGTCTAGAGCATATTATTGTCTGGGTACATTGTACCAGCTACTTTACCTACTACTTCTAATGAAAAGAAAAGATATGAAACCAATGCAAGAGAAAAACATGCTCTTCTATGTGCACTGCAGCTTTGCTAGGGAAATTTGGGTTAAACTTGAAACTATCTAACAAGGAAATGAAAAGGTAAAATAGTCTAAAGTCTTCACTTTAAAACACCAGTTTGAAGATCTAAAAATGAGGGATGATGAGAAAGTAGCTAACTACTTTTTTAGAGTTGATGAAATAGTTAATTCCATGAAGGGTCTGGGAGAAGAAGTTAAGGAATTTGATGTTGTAACTAAGGTCATCAAAACCTTGCCAAAAAAAATTGAAGCTAAGGTTGCTACTCTAGAAGAGAAGAATTTTTTTTCCCAACTTACCCTTGATAGCCTACAAGGCACTCTGACTACCTATGAAATGAGGATTAGTAAAAGAAACACCTCTGCAAAAGAAACAAATTTTAATACTGAAAGGAAAGATAATGATGATCCCACTGAATCAAAACTTTCTGATTCCAAAGAATCCCACTTTGTGAGGAAACTCAAAAAGAGTTTTGGAAAGTATAAGGGAAAAATTCCCTTCAAATGCTTTAACTGTGGAAAAATAGGCCACTTTGCTACAAAGTTCCCCTATGGTGACAGAAGTAGTGATAACAAAAAAATCTAAAAAACTGGCTAAGAAAAAGGCTTATAGACCCAAACATAAATTCAATTTAAAAAAAAAAAAAAGTTTGTTCAGCAAAAATGAAATAGACTCTGAACCTGAAGATTCATTAGATGAAGAGGATGATGGCTGAAATCATTTAGCAAGATGAAACTAACAACAATGATGCTAAAGATGGCAAAGTGGATTATGAAGGGGAACTGAAATGTGCTCTAAAAGAGCTAAGAAAACTTAAAAAACAAATGCGTGCTCAAGAATAAAATACTGCTCAAGATATTTCACAGGAGCAAATCATAAATCTTGAGATAGTCTCATTAAAAACTCAACTTGAAGAATCCAAAAGAGTTGAAGATTGTCTTCATATTGGCATAAGCTTTAAAGATCAATAAATTCAATAACTTGAACATGCGATTGTAGATGTTAGAAAGACCATTGAGAAATATGAGAGCACTCTTAAACTGAATGACATGCTCAGTAAACATAAACTAAATGACGACAAAATTGGTATTGGTTTTGTGAAAGGTGAATGTTCAAACAACAATGCTAAAGACAGTGTTGTTGCTGGAAACAAAAGTCCTAAACTCAAACATCCTGATTTTGATAAGGATCATGTTCATCCTTTTAGGAGCAACAAAATGGCTTATAGTTCCTACCCTTTCTTTTATGGGTATTGTTACTTCTGCAAAAAAAATGGTAACAAGGTGAACTCTTGCAGATTTATAAATCCTAGAGCTCCTAGATTTGGTGTTAGGCAAAATCATAGCCTTGCAATATAGATTAGATGTTTCACATGCAAGTGTTTGGGTCATTCTACTAAGCAAAGTAATGCTGATTAGTAGAATAAACAACAAAAATATATAAAGGTCTGGAAACCCAAAGTTGTCAATAACATAGAGTAGACCATGTTAGTTCAAACTTCCTTCCCATCCAAGAAAAAGGACTTATGGGTCTTAGAAAATGGTTGTTCAAACCACATGACTAGTGACAAATAAATTGTTACTAATCTAGAAGACTATGTAGGTGGATATGTAAAGTTTGGAGAGAACTCTGGAATTCAAATCAAAGGTAGAGGTTTTCTTTTTCTGAATGAAGACACTCCTATTTACAATGTGTATTGTGTAGAAAGATTACAACATAACCTTCTGAGTGTCAGTAAAATATGTGACAGTGGCTATCAAGTTTTGTTTACTTCACAGGGGTGTGAAATCAAAAATAAGATTGGAAAAGCTATTGCTGCTGGAAGGACTAAGGGAAATGTCTATAATTTACTTGACACTTCTAGAAATGAAAACAATCAAGGTATGTGCTTAATGAGTCATGTTGAAGAAAGATGGTTGTGGCACAGGAGACTAGGTCATATTAATTTTGACAATATGGCCAGAATTAATAAAAATCAGAATGTAAGAGGTCTGCCTATTCTGAAAAAGCCTAATAATGCAGTATGTAAAGAATGTCACAAAGGAAAGAAAACTAAGGTAAGATTTAAATCCAAGGAACATTCCTCTACTAAACCTTTGTAAATTGTTCATATTGACTTATGTGGTTCTACAAGGACTAGATCCATCAATGGTGAGAAATATTTCATGCTATTTGCTTATGACTACTCTCGTATGGTATGGGTTACCTTTCTTAAGAATAAATCAGAAGCTTTTGAACGTTTTAAAGTTTTTAGAAAAATGGTAGAAAAAGAGTCATATTTAAAATTTAAATGTCTAAGATCTGACAAAGGTGGTGAATTCACCTCACAAGAATTCATTGATTATTGTGAAAGGCATGGCATAAAAAGATAGTATGCTACTGCCAGAACACCTCAACAGAACAAGGTTGTTGAGAGAAAGAACATGACTGTAAAAGAGATGGCAAGGACTATGCTAAATGAAGAAAATATGCCAAACATGTAATAGAAAGAAGTTGTTCATACAACTATCTACATTTTGAATAGAGTCCAGATCAGAGTAAAATCCAATTTCACTCCATATGAACTGTGGTATGGTAAATCTGCCTCAATTAATAATTTTAGAATATTTGGCTGCAAATGTTTTATCAAGAGAGACGATGATAACTTAGGCAATTTTCAATCTAAGATAGATGAAGGTATATTTTTAGGATACTCTACTCACAACAAAGCTTTTAAATGCTTTAACAATAGGCTGAATAGAATTGTTGAATCTGTCAATGTCAAATTTGATGAAAATCTACTTTTAGATGCTGAACGTATGCAGGATGATGAGGAGGACGAATTTGAACTTGATATAAATTCTGAAGGCTTTGAAACTTCAAAGCTTGAAACAAAATCAGAAAGTCCTAAACTAGCTGAAGAAAAACCTGAAGATGCTGAAACCAACTTTGAAAAATGTGTAGCTAAAACTCCTTCAAAATCTCTTGCTAGAAACCATCCTAAAGATTTGACTATAGGAGATAAATCAGCAAGAGTTCAAACAAGGAAAAGAATAGTTAACTATGATGAAAAAGCTCACATAGCTGAGCTTACTAATTTTTGTTTAATCACTCAGGTTGAGAAAAAAATTTTTTATGAAGCTCTAATTGATGAATGCTAGCTTAATGCAATGCAGGATGAAATTGATCAAATTGAAAAACATCAGACTTGGGAGCTAGTCCCAAGACTAGATGACAAAAATGTCATAGGAGGTAAGTGGATTTTCAGAAATAAACATGATGAAAATGACCATGTTGTTAACAACAAGGCTAGATATGTCTGCAAAGTATATGCTCAACAAGAAGGTATTGACTTCGGTGAAACCTTTGCACCAGTAGCTAGATTTGAATCAATTAGAATTTTCTTGGCATATTCTATTTTCCAGAACTTTACTGTATATCAAATGGATGTTAAAAGTTCCTTTTTTAATGGGTATTTGGATAAATAAGTTTACATAGAATAGCCTGAAGGGTTTACTTGTAAAAACAAACCCAATCATGTCTACAGGTTGAAAAGGGATCTATATGTCCTAAAACAAGCTCCTAGAGCTTGGTACTCTAGATTGGACAGTCACTTACTTTCAAAAGGTTTCATTAGAGGAGGATAGACAACAATATTTATGTTAAAATTGAAGGGTATGATATTCTAGTTGTTGAAATTTATGTTGATGACACTATCTTTGGCTGCAACAATATTGCTTTGAGTCAAAAATTCTCATAGATTATGGAATCTATTTTCAAAATGTCTATGTTGGGACAACTGTCCTTCTTCGTAGGTCTTCAAATCTCTCAACTAGAATCAAGTATCTTTCTCTCTCAAACAAGATATGCAAGAGAAATGTTATAGAAATTTGAAATGGATGAATGTCATCTAGTTAGCACTCCAATGGCTATCGGTTGTAAACTCAACAAGGTTGATGATTCTCTTGCTGTCAACCCAACTGACTATAGGTCAATGATAGGTAGCCTATTATATCTAACAGCCTCAAGACCTGATATTATGCAAGTTGTTTGCATGGTTTCTCAATTTCAGTCATCTCCTAAGGAATCTCACATTAATGCTATTAGAAGGATTCTTAAATATGTACAAGGAAAAATTGATTATGGACTCTAGTATCCCAAAAGAAATGATTTTTCATTAGTGGCATATACTGATTCTGACTGGGCTGGTTGTTTGGATGATAGGAAAAGCACCAGTGGTGTTGATTTCTTTCTTGGTGATCATATAGTGGCTTGGCACAACAAAAAACAAGAATCTGTTTCACTATCTACTGCTGAAGCAGAATATATTGCTGCCAGTTCTTGCTATACTCAAGTAATCTAGATGTGACAGACATTATATGACATGGGTATTGAAATCCCTAAACCTGTTTCTATTCTGTGTGATAATACTAGTGCAATCAATATCTCGAAAATCCTATTATGTACTCTCGTACTAAACACATTGCTATTAAGTTTCATTTTCTTCGTGAAAATGTGTTGGCTAACAAGGTTTCTACGCAATATGTTCCTACAGAGGGACATGTTGCTGAAATTTTTACAAAACCGTTGGCTAAAGATGTTTTTGGAAGACTTAGGTCTAGATTGGGAGTTGTCTCTCAATCTTTGTTATCTTAATCAACCTATCTTGGTGATAGGGGGAGCTCGTTAGCTCTTCCTGTAGCTCATACTTTTCTGCTCAAATGTTACATCTACAGCTTCATGGAATTTCACTGCTGATTCTGGTTTATCTTTGTTGGCTTCCCTTTATCCTTGTGACAAAAAGGGGGAGAATTATGAGAATTTGGTTCCAGTTCTCTAATTTTGGCTTGGTGGCTCAGTTTTTTCCATCAAGGACAAAGAGGGAGTTTGTTGAATCTCTCTTGTGCTAGTTTTTACTTGATGACAATATATGTTACTCTGGCATCTTGATGGTTACTTAGTTGATCCACTTTTATGATTAGCATATTTGCTTCAGTTTTGATACTATATATGGTGGCACTAATATCTTGACTCCATGTGTAGATCTCGGTTGAGGTATTTTGGTTATAGGCTCTTTGTTCTATTGATCAGGTGACATGGTTCTGGTTTATCAATCAGTATTTCATTGATGCACTTAATTATTTGACCTTGGCATGAATCGGTTTTCTACAAGTTGATTGTTGTGGCTTGATCAATTCCTAGCATCATGAAATTGTTAATGGTTTTTTATCATATTTAGAGTCATCATGCTCCATATTCTATAGGTAATGATCTCTGGTTCTTGTGTTTGGGTTTATGAGATATAGTTTTCTTTTCTATTTTAAGAAAACTCTATCGGGTTTCCTTAACCAACTCATAATGGTTTGGGCATATGGATTATGGTTTTTGGCATGGGTGAAAGGCATTTTGAATTTAGCATAAATGGTAATCTTTATCACTTTACAAGGCTTTGGACACTATTTGGCATTGGAACACTATATAGCATTGGATATAATAAGGTGGCAATCGGCTTTGATATGTTTGGATATCTTTTGGCTTTGGATATTATCTGGCACACTATGGTAGTGCACTTTATATTGCTATTGGGTCTCATCTTGGTTAATTCACAAGGCTTAAAAGCCAAGAAAAGAAATAGTGTTTTTGAGTATTTTTTGTCACATTGTAAGTGACTTATCCCTGATTACTTGGGAATACAACTGTCAAAGGCAATCAAATTTTGGTTATAATAAATCATGGCATAATTTGGTTGTTGTTTTCACATTCTTAATAACAGTAAAAGGAAATAATATTTGTTGACAACAAGTCTTCAATCAACCTGTGGATTTCAAAGGGAATTATGAGTTTATGAGTTATCACATCAGTCCTTTCGAACTCCAAACAATTATCATTCTTTGTAAAGGAATTCGTGTGTTTGTTCTCTTGAGAGTTTAGGTCATATTTTCGCTTCTCTTGTTCGAAGGGTTTGGAACCCTACACTGGCCGCCACCATGGATTCTTGCCCTTAGCCATTTCTTTGCACTCACTGGCTTTCTAACTTTGGACAGTGTATGGGGAATGTTAGAGGACCATTACAATGGTCGTTCTTTGTGTCTGCTTCCTATCATTGGGTGAAGGCCTGAGTTTGGAAGGTATTTTGGCCATTTTTTCCTTTGTAGATCTGGTAAACTCCTTCATGACAACATCTCCATCATTACTCCTAGGTATTCATCTTTATGTCTGATCAGAAGATTCGTTACTTCTCAGGCAAGGTTATTACGAGCTAAGTTTTTCTATGCAAAAATAAAAGTGGAAAATGTCTATTCCTTTTATGATTAGATTTGAAATGATAGCTCCAAAACTTGACTGCATTTTTATTAAAGGTTATCATGACTGTTTTAAAGGGATTGTGATTTATGTTTGTGGGTAATCATTATATCCTCGAATCTCTTCAGTTTCTTACAGGGGCTCATTTATAACGGTTCTTGGTTGCATTATTCTAAGGTTGTTTTAGTTTCACTACATTGTGATTTCGGTTACTTTAATATAGCAATAGTTCTAGTGGCTATTGTTAATGGAATATTTAGCCTTTATGTTGTTTTGGTTTTAGCACTACTTGTGTAGGCTTCCTGAGAAGAAAAACCTTGGGTATCCAGTCACACTTCTACATTTTGCATGCTGCTTTTTTTTTCCTGTCAGAATAATTTGAAAATGTTGATCTTTCCCTCATGAACACAGTAACATCTAGCACTGTTTCTCAATAGTAGCATGGCAACCTGGTAATTATCTTTGATTTACTCTTTGAAAGTGAAAAATGAGCAACTGTTGTAACTCTTCCTGGAATGTAGTGATGTTTTATGTAAAAAGAGGAAAACAAAGAGATTAGGGCTTTAATAGAATGTGAAACAAAAAGAAAAAAAAAGATGTGTAGAACAAGATTGATGCATGTGACATAGAACTATTACTTCTTGCTGAAAAATTGGAAAATATAGTGTGTTAACTATTTTGAATAGTATCATGGAAAATGTATGAAGAAGAGTGTGAGAAAAATAAAGTTAGAACACACCATTGATAATACAGTTTGATGAGAAGTTGTATTAAGACTGTAACTAGATTTTCCTCAATTTTTCTTAAGGCTTGATAATGGGTGGAACCTTGAAGAGTCATTCTTGACTTTTGAGAATTCTACACATTGTCTGTCAAGAGGCACTTGACAGAAATCAAGGAAACAGAGAGATCCTTTGTATCATTGTATTTTCTATTGTTAAACAAATAAGGGGTTGGTGCTCCTTGATATTGGTGTCTCTAAAAAGAGAGGTTGGTGCTCCTTGAGTCGGTGCTCAAAAATCAGCCTTTGAGCCATTGTCAAAAATAATTATTGAAATGAAAGCCTGAAAAAGGTAGTAGGTTTAGGAGCGGTTTTTCTACCCCAAGAGGGTTTTCCACTCAGCATATCTTGTGTCTATTTGAGTATCTGTGTTTCATTTTATTCAATTCTTTTATGCTTTAAATTACTATGGTTTACTATTCTCATTTTAGTTTATGTGATTACATTCAATACATGAATGAGTTTATCATTGATAAATTAGAGCATACATCTGGTTTATTTCAGTTTCAGTTAAATTTGGTAAAGAAGTTAATAACACTGATTCAGCCCCCTCTTGGTGTCTTTTCACTCCAACATCCTGCATATTCAAAGAGAGAGGAAGTGTTGTGCCATTTAAGGATTTTCCTTAGTAAAACCCTATGTTAGTGTTTCCACTTCCATAATGGTGATGTCTAGGATAAAAGAATAAATGATAGGAAGGAATGATGAATCCATAAAGTGTTGGAACTCACCACCCTTCAATGGCTTCCTTAAAGGACTAAACTCATACGCATCTCCTCAAGGTTTGGATATTGCTTGCTTTAATTGTTTAAATTGTTTGGAGACCTACATGAGGGTTAGCATTCACAAACAATGATAACATGAACATGCATAAAATCACATGATTTGACATGATGCTTGGATCTTGAATTTCTGTAACAAATCCTTGAAATGTTGCTCTTGACTTGCTTGATAACGGTTGATGATGCTAGATTCATTCACTTGTCACTAGATTCTCCTTGTTAGGTTTGAAACGATGCAATGACTAGATATTTATATGCAAATTTCTAATTTCCACAAATTGAATCTTGATAGTTGACTTTAGACATTTGAATTGAAAATAATAAAATGTTGATAGAGACATATTTGAATTTGGAGAGAAAATAGTGAGACATTTACACAAAAATGGAACCCATTCACCATAATGGGACATATGTTCCATAGGTTGTAAGTGTCCCAACCTTATTGTTTGGAAATTAAGGTGTAAGGGGTAAAGTATTAGATGAATGCATTTTTTTTTGCTTGTAATTTATCATTGATTTTTAAAAATAGGCCTTAGAAAGCACAATTTAGGAAATTAAGGGTTAAATTAGGTCCAATAATTTAAGGGGAAGTAAAAAATAGTGTGAAATTGTCAAGGGTGATAATTTTTTATGCTACATTTAGCCCCCACTTTAGTGAAAGTATGAACTTTTGTTCAAAATCACACTAAAGTAGAAAATATATGTTAAGAGGGGTTTGATTATCAGAATGTTGAAGAGATAGGATGAAAAAGGATCTAGGGGGAGCACACAAGGCCCCAAGATCCAAGATAGCATGTCAATACAACATAAGGAAAAGGAACACACATGTATTATATACATCAAGAAAACATACAGAAACATACACAATATCAAAAAAAATGCTAAGGAGGGTATGGACTAGCAAGTTATGTTTTGCTAGGGTCCACACCAAAGGTGTTCATGACTCATAGACTAGCAAATTCCAATACTTTCTAGGTGAATCACAAACCAAAGGCAACATGGGCTAGTGAAGTCCGATATTCACTAGGTAAACCCCAAAGACCAGGTAGCAAGATGAGAAACACACAAGGTCTAGTGAAATCCAATATTCACTAGGTGTGTACCCATTGAAAACCATACCAATAATTATGCTCCCTAATAATTCTGATAAGGTGCTACAAAAATTCTCAAGATGTTATACTAATGTATCATTGAGTTCAACATGTGTGAACAAAGTAAAGAAAAATTGGCTATGTCAATGCACCACTAAGTCCAACGTGTGTGGAAAAAGTGAAGAAAAAAATGCCAATGTCAGTCCACCACTAATTCTAATGCATGTGAACAAAGTGAAGCAAAAATTCCAATGTTGCCCCCAACTTAAAGAAATTGCTAAGCACCATGTTGTGAGCAATTGATTTAAGGTACAAAAATGATAAATTTTACGTGATAAGGACATGAGAGCTTATTTGGAAAGCCATATGCCAATATATGTTTTCAAATAAAGCTACCTCATGATAAGGGTTTTCCCTAATGCAACTACATAGACAGGATAAAAGATGAACACAAAATGGATCCATGGATCTGAGATCAGTATACATCTTTTTTATAGTGATATGATAGAGCTCAAAGCTAACATAATTCCCCAAAAACCTATGGAACAAAAAACATAATGGAAGAATTAATCATAGAGAGATAGAGATAGAGAAAAAAAATTTGGGTCAACATGGAAGAAACCTTAATGTCTCAAAGCCTTGCATCATCCTCGAAAGGAAAAAACAAAACAATAATGCTCACGACATATAAAAGAATAGAGATATAAATAGAAGAATGTTACAATAGAGTTGTTTTCTCTATATCCTTGCACCAACAGGGCAACAAGATTCATCCAAATAAAACTCACAAACACAAGGACACTCCAAGAAAACGTGAGAGATCACATCACATGCAAGAAAATGAAAGAAACACATAAAGCAAACATAATTAAGGAGTATTTCACATATGAGCCAACCTAAAGTAGGTCATCTACATCCCAATCTTGCTCATCATATAAAAAAGGTAGACAACTAGCGAAAGGGAGTATAACAAGTGTCATACTTGCCAGGTTCAACATGTGGTGGGTCACTCTCATTAGGAGGACCATCACAGTTACCCCTAGATCTAAGTTCATATATTTTGAGAACAACATATTAAGCTCATTATGTAGCTGCTCATCAATTTTAGCAATTTCATCTTCACCATCCAAGTTAATCACAATTGGAGGTTTAATGATAATGTTAATTGTATGTTCTTGTCTCAGTTTTTGTTTTAGTTTCAATTCTTATTTTGGTGAAACTTGTAATTATTCTTGATTTTTTGGCGTAGGTGTTTGATATTGAGATGTTATTTTTTCTTTTATTCTAATTGATGAGAAATACATGACATCTATTCCTACAATCTTTAGAATTTTTGTTTCTTCTTGCACAATTTTCAATTTGTGACAGGGTAAGAGTGAGTTTCTTGACCATTGGTCTCTTTTCTTCCTTTAATGGATAAACTAAAGAAACCACCTGGGGTTGGAAAATCACTATCTCTTTAAGTCTATACACTTTCTTTATTTTTGAAGGCACAAAGGGAATTATATGATTGTTTCTTGTTCTTTTTTATGAGATGTGTGGAGGAACTATGAGATATTTACCTTGGTTACTTGGAAGTGCCTTTGTTTCAAGCATGGGTTCATCCACAAACTGGTGGGGGAGGACGAACCATCATAGACCTATAATTTTCAGGTGGTATATTGGTAAGGGATACTTTTTTTATGTAATTTTCCTTGAAATTTTTGTATGACTTGAAAAATAAATCTTCACGAGGTTTCATAGGTTTCATAGGTTTAGGCCAAAATAATGCAATGCAAAATTTATATCAGTAGACAAAGGATTAAACCCACTATGATGCATTGTAAAAAATTGGTTTTCAAATGGGAACTTTATGTACTTGTAAATAACTAACGAGATGATGTTCATGGAGCATAGTCATGGATAGCCTAGTTTCACATGGAATTGTTCCAATGTTGGAGAATGATAAATCTAATTGTTTTGGTCCAACTTTAAGAGGTAGAGTGATCAAACCTATTGTAGTGCAAGCAAAACCATTGTGAGTTTTCAACCATGTTGTTGATTATTCATAAGAGTCTTGATAAAGCTCATATACATACTAGAACTCCTTAGTGATCACATTCTCTACACACAGGATCAATGAGTATTCCTTATGTAGGTTTGTCATTGATATGCCAAGCGATATTCTTAGGGAATTTATTATTTATTTTTAATAAAAACTTACCTTTTGTGATGTTATTCATTATGTTAAAAACGTTTCTTTATATTATTTAGGTTGATAAAATCAAATTTACACAAAACTTTTCTTTTAACTTGATTTTATTCTAATTGTTTTTTTTTATTACCCTTGCACACCTTATCTTTATTTTTCATATTTGCCACATTTTTTCTTCTATTTTTTCCTTATTTATTACATTTATAAAAAACAACATGCATAGATTCTTGATTTTATCATGATTGTTTATTTATTATTTTATGTCTATATACCCATGATCCCATCCCTTATAATAGCTATATTCTACTTTGATTACTTGATGCTTATAATTATGACCTTTTACCATGGTTAGATCACATGCCCATACCATATAACTCCATTTTAGTTATGAGCCTAATCAATTTACCTCATTGCTAGATTACTCTTATGTGCTCATACCTAGTTTTTACAACATATGTATCCATATTGTGTCTCTAGTGCCATGTCATCTTATTATATTGTGAGGAATTATTCTTCCTCCATATGACTTTATATTATTCTATCATGCTTCTAAAGACACCCTTTTAGATTGTGGGCATCTTATTTTATCCATCACATTGTCCCTTTCTTATAACATTGGTGCAGGAACACACCTTGGCTAACCTCCACTTTTGTTATTTTGGCTTGTACTTGACTCTAGCCAAGTCAGGAAGTTTGTTTTCTTTCAGACCTTAGAAGGTCATTGCTTTTGTGGGCTAGGTGAGCTAGTCATTAGGACTAAGGTCACACATTTAGCCATTGTTAGTAGTTTATGTTTTCTTAATGTTAGTTGTCTAGGGGAGATTAGAGTCTTTAAGTTGTTCTAAACACTTAATGTGGTTTTAAAGATGCCTTAAGGCCATTCAATGATTTGGTTCCTCAGAATCTAGAGGGAATGGTGGTCCTAAGAAATAGGATCAAGGCATGAAGAAAGATGCCAAATGTTGCAAGGAAGTTAGCATGGCAACCTTGGCAATTATTGAAATTGTTGCATGCAACTCGGTTGCCTTTGGATGCCCTTGAGAATAGGAAGTGGAGATCGGCCAACAAGCCCTAGAATCATGGAGTGGGCATCTAATATGACCCAATACTAGAATCTCATGATAGGCATGAGTTATGTAATTTGTAATTAGTTTTTGGAAGTGAAATACAGAGCTTTGCAATAGTGTTTTGAAGACAAATCGAGTTTTTGGGATGATGGAGATGTCTAATGGATTGAGAACCTGAGTTTAGTGTTTGTATTTTGTCCTTTAGTATTTTCTTAGATTTTTCATTTGATAGGCAAGTTGATTAGAGTAGATATTTTGTGTTAGTTAAATTGTTTGGGTCTTAAGTTCTTACTGGTTCAGTCTTGACCAGTCGGTGCTTTCATGGCTCCCCCATGAAGTCTTTCCTTGGGAAACACCTAAGGATAGGTGGGAATGTTAGGGGAGTCATTAGTGTACATAGGTTTAGGGTTAGGAAGTATGAAAGAGTGGATATCTCTTTTAATCACTAGTCTCTAGGCGAGCAGACAGAGCCCAGTTAGAGGTCTACCATGGAAACCTTGAAGATTTCTTGCAGGGTAAGGAGGTACTGTACAGAATAGGTACATGTTCATGTAGGTTTTCACCTTAGCTCTACATTCTAGGTGGATTGAATTCATGTCAATCGTTTGGTTCATGGTTTGAGAAAGTTACAACCTAGAATATAGTCAGTCCTAGAAACTAGGCCTTTTAGCCCTATTGCCCAAAGTTGTAGGAAGCTTGTGTACGGACGTTGTCAGGCCAAAAGACCCACTGAGTCATTTAAAACTTTAAAAAGGGTATTTGAATCTCCCTTTAGATTTGTAGAGTCTTTGGGAAAGTTTTGCAAGAACTGGCAAAATAGGACTGGTAAAGAATACAAGGAATAGGCCTATTTAAGGTCTCAGGTGATGAATCCTTGAACCCGGTAAGAATAGGGTTGAAGAACCTATTAAAATGGTTCAAATATGCAAGGTTATGAATTCTATCAACATGATGGACACCCCTGTAATGAAGAATGAGGTTTTTGAGAAAATAGCACTTAGAGCTTACTAAGTGAGGAAGAGGATTTGAACTTGGCAAATGGTGTTAGTCCTCCAGGGTGAAGCACATGGGATAGAAATCTTAGAATAGAGTTAATATTGGACTTAGTTAATCATCTAAGCCAATCAAGACCTAGAGGAGACTAGGTTCCTAGAAGAGACAAGCTAGGTCTCTTAGTTGCAGTACACTAGAGGAAGGCACAACCATGGTGACTAATGCTGAGTTAGTCAAGAAGGTAGAAGAACAAGAAGAAGAAAACAAGTCACTAAGTGAAAGGTTGGATCAAATGGAGCAACTCTTGGATGAAGTCCAAGAAAAGGCAAACAAGGTCTGGACAAAATTGATCAAAAGGAAGAGGAAGAAGCAAGGGAAAAGGAATTAGAGTTGGAAGAGGAAGCACCATCACCTGACCCTATTCTTCTTGAAGAGCCATTCTTAAAGGCATTAAAGGAATTGAGTGGCAAAGCTTTGGAAGGTGTGCCACTGTTTAGTGGACAAATGGATCCATATTCAGTTGTGGACTGGATAGACAACATTGAGAACCATTTTGAGTGTGATGGTATCTCAGAAGCACAAAAATTTATGGTGTTAGTCCTGCAGGATGAAGCACAAGGGATAGAACTCTTAGAACAAATTTAAGATTGGACTTAGCTAATAATCTAAGCCAATCAGGACCTAGAGGAGACTAGGTTCCTAGAAGAGACAAGCTAGGTCTCTTAGTTGCAGTGCAAGCAAGCCAGGGAGCACTCACATCAAACATGCTATCATATTACATTCAATTCAATTTGGCTTTCTCCATGTTTTCTTGTGCCTACATGCTTGATTATGTTCCTAGAACTACCATTACCACATTGGGGGCATCATGCATTTCTTATCCTACCATGTTGTAAGAGCCACTTTGGGGAAACCATGCCTCCTCATACCACTTATACTGCACCTGTACATCTATTTTCAAATTACCATTGAATTTCATACTAGGGTTAATTTTATATACCTAGATTTTTATCTCCAACCCATGTGCTTCAACACCTATTTTTATATATGCCTGATTGACTTGTTACATGATGTATCTATGATAGTGATTTAATTTGTATGCTCTATATGATTAGAATACATTTATATTTATCTTTCTATTTTCCTCTCTTCTTTAATTCCTTGCATTCAACAATTGTGAAGAATTTAAGGGGGTATGTCTTGTCTTTAACTCTCCTTATCAAGCTTGCAAATAGATACAGTTACAAGAATACAAAGATTCATTGCTATGTCTAAATAGAGCTTTTCTGCATGACATGGAAATGCCTAATATTCCATATTTTTGATTGCATTTAATGTGGTAGAACCCAATATGCCACACCACTCTTTATAGAATTAAATTTTCCTAACTTTATTCCTACTTTTTAATTTTATAACACAACCAAGAAATTTTATGACCGATTGTTATTCTAATTTTGAGAAACACACAACTCATTACATAATTTTTCTTCATTTTGTAGGATTCTAAGGAGCATGCATGCTAAAGGTGAAAAATCATGAAGATATATAGTTGGGTTCATTTATTTATATGGACCATAGTATCTTTATTTATGACTAAGTATATTTACAACTAAATACATTTTTATGCATTCTCTTTAGATACACAATCATGAGGATTTCAATGTACCATAAAATGGAGGGAAAATATACTGGTGAAATTAGCTAACCTATGCAAAATTCCATTTAACTTTGTAGGTTCATTTTGAGAGAACATATTTGTTCAATTATATAGTGACATGTGACACACTTACATTCCAATTTTATCTACTTCCACGATTCATATCCATCCTCATTCACTCGTTATTGCTTACATTTCAACACATTTGACTATATCCTTGGTATATTTACACTTGTATACACCTAAAATTGGTCTGGAGAATCCGCTTAATTAAATACAATTTATTTGATTAATTATCCTAAATTCCTCTACTATTGAATAAATAGAAATATTCATTCATATAGTTCAAGTTTAAATTCACATTTAAATTCTTCTAATTCTACAATTATCTCATCTTAATTAAAATAAATAAATAAATACTTTGTTTAATTTAATTATCAATTTTCCCTACTCTATTCTATCACATCTATTTAAATTAATTAAGTAAAGGTTAAACACTTTATTGATTAAATATTGTATTCTTCTATTTTAATTTAATAAACAAATTCTATAGTTTGTTTTATTAAATTATGTATCCCTCTTTTGCTAATTTAAATAAATAACAAATATTTAAATTAAAGCATAAATCAATTTCCTCTATTTCCTCAAAACCAAATTAGATATCATATGTATAATTTATGTCAAAATTATGTCTAAATTAATTCATTCAATCTTCATGGGAATATTTGGAGACAAATTGGAGACAAATTGGAAATCCATCTCTCAATCGTCTTCTATCAATCCTTCCTATCTTCTTGCCTAGTGTTTTCATGGGTAGGGACAATTCCAAAAATCTTCTCAATCTCCTCCATATCTCACCATTCAATTCTCTAGATTGAATCCAAGACTCTATTTTCTGCCCCTGTGCAAAGCTTCTGCTAGGAAATTAATAAATACAGCTTCATTCAACAAAGAAAGGATCTAGAATATCCAAGTTTATGCAATCTTACTTTGCAGGAAAGCATCAAGCAATCAAGAAATCAAGAAATCAAGCATTTCAGCAATAACAATAGCAATATATTTCATATCACGGCTGCACACTATAGCTTCATTCATTATTTTTTCGTGTCAATTCATATTATAGTAATTTGTTTTATCATTTAAATATTATCATATAGTATCACATCATTGCATTGAACATCATTCCGTTCTTTAGATTGTCATTTTTAAAGTCATGGTGTTTTACTAAATCTGAGAACACTGTAGCTTAATAAATCTTTAAAGATAGGAAACAATCAGATGCTTTTACTACATTCTTGCCTTAGAATGGTTTATTTGTTGAATCTTTGATACAATGTTTCATTAAGAAGTGTATTTACTCTTGTTTACTTATTCACATGCATACCTTATTAATAGATTATACTTTTATACATTCATCCTCTAACTCAAGATACTCATTTATGTGGCACACAAGATCTATCTTGCATGACAAATATTAGCCAAAAATAAAATTTTATTTAAATAGTCAAAAGATTGATACATGTATTTTTATAGTTATTAGGATCTTACATGATACACACTTGTGCAATGAGTTATAGCATGCACCTTGGTATTTAAAGACATCCATTCAAATGAGCAGTAAAATATCATCTACAAATAATCATTCTTTGATTAATCATTCACATTAATAAGGAACGGTTTTAGGAATACTTGGAATTGAAGATTTAAAAGCCCAATACTTTGCATCATAATGAATATCTAAACCACTTTCCTATTATCTATCAATGTTTTTTATGAATACAATGTCAATTTAATTAAAAGGGTTGACTTAGGAGAACTTGAACCTTGTGATCAAGTGTTCTCCCAAAAGTTGTTTTTAAATATTATAAATCCTTAAGAATTAATAAGGAGTAGAGAATTTAGTGAATCAAATAGAAGAAGTGCACAATTTGTGAGATTAAACCTCTACACATTAAGGGTAAGATCCTCATGGCATACAATTGATCCATAATTATGGAATGATTACTAGGGTGATAATAATTCCACACAAAATTTTAGACAATGAGCATATCTGAATTACAAAGTGGAACCATCACTATATCAAATCTTATCATACCCAACTATCATCAACTCATTTTAAATTAATTATATTGATTATATGCATTTTATTTAATTAACTTAAATAATATTAAGAACACTAACATGTGTGTGGGTGTGTTTTAGGATTAGATAAAAATAATTCACATATGGCTATCAGGTCATGAACAAGTATGTTTTTATTAAGAGAAATATTGGACAAGATTATTTTATATGCATTATTACCTAAGATGTACCCTAAGATCATGAATATTGTGAAGCTTTGCTTTTATTTTTCTAGTTATTAAGACAAATCTTGAATGAGATTATTTTATATGGGTTATTACCTAACACATTTACCCTAAGATCATAAATATTGTGAAGCTTTAATTTTATTTTTCTAGTTATTATGAAAAATATCAAAAAAGATTATTTTATATGCATTATTACATAAAAAGTACCATAATATCATAAATATTGTGAATCTTTGATTTTATTTTTCTATTTATTATGTTTAGTATAACTATGGTTGCAACAAGAGATATAATGTAAATAAAATTAAATAACTCTTAAGTAAATGTAGCTCTTCAAATAAAGTAAACACTCAAATAAATATATAATAATTCAATTTTGATATCTCTATATGTATTTAAGATAACTATATTCATAGACAATGTGTTGCCATCTAATATGTGTGTTATCTCATTTCTTCTTCAATCTCTTCCACTATCATATATGCCCTACATTTAACACATATTTCTCTATTATTTTGATTTTGATAATTTATTACTTCCTCTTTGTGTGCATCAATCAATTGTTCACATAGTTGTCTCATATAATATCAAGCATATTCTTTTCAATGTTCTCTTTGTTGCACTTTATTTTCAAAATTTAACCTTGGTTGAGGCATCTTGCAAAACTATAAAAAATATATTAATCAAATTATTGTATATAAATAATTAAACGTATAAAAGAAAGGTGTTATTATGTAAGTGTAAAAGGATGAAGAACAAAGACAAAAGGTCTTAGGGTTTCGAGAGATTACTAGGATTTTTCAAGAAGAGGAAGTGTGTAATGTTCAAGAAAAATAAAAAATATTTTTGCATGTGTTTTTTGGTTTGTATCAAGAATTTAGAAATAAATTAGGTGTAATAATGCCAAATTCCCTAAATGAAAGGTTAAATTTTTTTTCCCCTAGGATGTCATAGCTTGTAAATAAAATAATTACCTAACCCAGTTCCATTATTTCAATACATTAGTTAATTTAAAAGAATGTAAAATGTGTAGTATTTTATATACAATAAAAATATAAAAACATAGTTTTTTAGTCAAATCAATCAAATATAAATATTTATCACATGAAATAGTTAAAAAAAGAGATGAGAAAGATAATATACTATATTATCTTATGCAACCCCTAGTAATATTTTATTAAGAGAAATCTTGAACAAGATTATTTTATATGTATTATTACCTAAGATGTACCCTAAGATCACATGAATATTGTGAAGCTTTGATTTTGTTTATTTATTTATTAAGACAAATCTTGAATAAGATTCCTTTATATGAGTTATTACCTAACATGTACCCTAAGATCATAAATATTGTGAAGCTTTAATTTTATTTTTTTAGTTATTATGAAAAATCTTGAATAAGATTAATTTATATGCATTACCATATAAAAAGTACCCTATTATCATAAATATTGTGAAGCTTTGATTTTATTTTTCTATTTATTATGTCCAGTGTAATTATATCTGCAACACGAGATATAATGTATATAAAATCAAATAACTCTTAAGTAAATGTAGCTCTTCAAATAAAGTAAACATTCAAATAAATATAATAATTCAAGATTACTATCTCTATATGTATTTAAGATATCTATACTAGTTTAGTCTTTTTCATATTTTAAATATTTTTATTTGTATTTGTAAAGTAGAATTTTACAGAAGAAATTTCTAATTTATAAAGAATATAAATATATCTACTCTTATTAAAGATTCAAAATGATTCAATCTATTATACAACATATCACATGTGGAGTTGTGAAAAAGTTTTCTAATTCAACAACATCAATTTTTTTAGATGATAACAATGACGAAAAGGAGGTTTTGCATGTAGTTGTGGAGGAGGCTTGACCCTCCTCGACATAGGCATCCACATCATGGTATGGGCGACTCTTTGATTCAATTTACATTCCATCTTGCAATACAAGTTGGGATTTCATATGTGCAAAGGGTGGGATTTCCACTGTACTCATTGCTCATGTGAAGTTGATAGTGGGGTTTTTGGCTAATTATGACTTAGGGTAATACAAACCCCCAGATGACGTAGCTAAAGAGTTTAGCCCAAAATATGGTGGTAATTTATATGCAAAGATGTTCAGGGACATAGTGGCTAGTGAGAAGGTGACCTTACCACTTGGTGCCAAATTCATAGTGCAAGTGCATGAAGATGAGAAAGATGGGGGAAGAAAAGAGTGAGGTAAGTGCCCCCTAATTCCTCTAAATTGGATATCTTGGTTCCAAATCATGAATTAAACAAGGTAATTTGTGAAAAATATTATAGATTAATGAATGTTTAGGGTAAAAAATTAGGAATTCAATCTATACTTTTTAAATTTCTATTAAATATTTTTTATTTAATTATATAATTGTAAATTTTACTAGAATAACTCAAAAAGGTTTTTTTGTTATTTAAAAAAAAAATCATGAAATCCAAGAATTTGTAATTAAGAAGCAATTTTAGAGCATTGGAAAGAATGTTTTTTGATATCTAACTTGATTGTTAGAGGCCATAAATTAGGAAATCATGGCTCACTCGAGCCCTAGATGGGTAGCAATAAAAAACGTATCCCCCAAGTCTGAAATTTATTCCTTTTTTTTTTTTTTGAACCATATGGGAGGGTTATCAACATTGATGACACTAAATCCTCCCTACCACATGCTGACGATAGGGCCCTTGTAACCTTGTCTCCTAGGGTGGACATCCCTAAATAGTTGATGTTAAAACTAGATAGTGGCGATGTTAGATACACCATTGATATGTTGCAGGGGGTTAAACATGTGCTACCTTTGTAGAAATGAAGGGAGCATAAGGTGAAACTACCCTATGATAACAAATAAAAATTTGTTCTCCAAGCCCCCTATTGTTCATAAGGGAATCATTCCACCAAAGGGAAGGAATTCCAATTTTAAAATTCCCATTGTAATGGCATTATGGATGATAGTAAGAATAGGCTTAGGGTAGAATTATAAATATGAAGGAAAACATGGAAACCCTAAAAAATAATGTGAACTTAGAAGCCCTAAATGATAATATAGATTCATAAACCCTAATGTGAAATATGAATAAGATTCCCTAAATAATAGTGCAAATATGGATGCCCTAATTGGGAATAAGAACTCGAAAACCCTAAGTGAAAGCATGCATATGGAAACCTCAAATGACATTGTAAATATGACAATTGATTGTATGAAAAATGTATACTGGAACAATGACCTAATACATGGGTCAAAGATTCTACCCCAGGGAGAAGATGAAATAGTATTACCCATCAGTGACCTCACAAGTAACATTTAAAAATTGTTAGACAACTTAACAAAGGAATTATAAATTCATTCCTCAGACCCTTTATCTAGAGAAAATGACAAATCTAAAAAAGTTGGCCGCTCAAATGAGGTCATAAATAAATGTCACCCCTCCAATAATGAGGGGGAAAAAGAATGAACAAAAACTGTTTATGGGAAGAATAAGACACATCATTAAAGAAAACAAAAAATCAAGGAATTTTAACAAGAATAAAGAACCTAAAAAAGAGGTGTGCCTTATAAATAGACTCAAAAGCTAAGAGGATATAGATGGTAATAATAGAGAGCACTCAAGAAAGTATATTTTGAAATATTTCTACACCCATAGTAATGAAACATGTTCACTGACCATTGTTAAACAAATGGTAAACACATTTTAAACAAGAATACAATCCACCTCTATCCAGTAGGATACCACCGATGGACTGGTTTTAGGCCAATCTAATATTAGGGAAAGAAATAAGGATATTGTTAGCTTTGAATCATAGAGTGACCAATGCATCAATGATATCCTGATGGATACATGTGTATTGAATTTCAGTACAAGAGAAGAGAGTAACAACAACAAAAAATATTGATAACCAAGATGCGGATAAACGAGTTATAGAAGGAACACTAGGGATCTAATAAAAAAAATGAAAGGGATAAAATTGATCTTATAAGTCCCATGGGTTCAAGAGAATCTATTTTGATTAGAGGCCTTGAAATTTTAGGGGTTATAGGGGATGCAATGGCTAAGGAGTTTAGAGAGGAGGGAACAAAGATTAAAATAGGGCAACTACAAAGAACAAGAGGGGTACAAAAAAAGAAAAAGAATCAATAATCACAATAGGGAGGGGGAGCCTTAAACTCCTAGAAAAACAAAAAAGGAAAAATAATAGTTTGGTAATCCTAAGCTCTACTACCAAAAGGATAGAAATGGATACAATGATACCTAAATGTTTTTATAGTTTCAATACCGAAAATGACTTATTTCTAACCTAGAATCCAAATGACCCTTAATTACATCTCATAGAATGTAAGGGGGTTGCAATCCCCAAACAAAGAATATTGTAAGAATATTCCTAAATGAGTTCAAGAGTAAGGATATGGTACTCATTCAAGAAGTGAAAGCAACAAGGTTTTCTCTTGAAACAAATCTTAATTTTATATGGATGGAGGTTGTACATTATGTCACCCAACATGAAAAAGGAAGGTGCGGGGTAGCTATCCTCATCTCCAAGGAATGAAACAAATTTATCTCTAGTGTAGGAGTCTTTCCTTGCAATAGGCTAGTCTGTGCTACCTTAAAAAAGAGGATGATACTATATTTGAAATTTGTTTCAAATATGCACCTAATGAATACTGAGAAAGAATCAAGTTATAGAAGTGGCTATGCGACCTAGAATATATTTCATGGATTCTAGGAGGTGAATTTACCATGATTGAGAGACTTGAGGAAAAAATTGGTGGGATTTATATGGAGTGGAAAGGAAATGAGAAATATTTTAGGATGAAGATAAAATCCAAAATAAACCTTGTTGGCCCTATTGAGGGCCAAAAAAAGGAGTTTCCTAGCATCTAGTACACTTGGTGTAAAGCCTAGAAGGGCAATAGGAGAATTTATTGTTGACTAGACAAATTTTACTTAAAAAAGACCATTTTATTATATACTCTCTTAGAGATGGCTGCAATATTGAATTTCACCCTTATACCTTGTCTGATAACCATCCTATCAAAGTAAGGATCATTGTCAAAATTCAATTGGGAAAGATGGGAAAAAAGGGGGAGGGTTTCTCCTCACCAAAAAACTGCTTAAAGATGAAGATTGTATTCTTGTTGTGAAGGTTCTCAAGAATATCATCTATTGGATGTACAAATGAATGTGTACAATAGAGAGATGAAATATCAACACCAAGGTCTGGAAAATACTATTCCAAAAAATTCAAAGAAAGAGAGCCATGGATAGGAGGAAATAAGAGGGTCTCCTTTAGGAGAATTTACTCCAAGTAGAAAAATTCCTCCAAGAAGATCCTAGAAATGAGGTATTGGGTAGTAAGCTCCTATGTATTAAAAACTCCCTAAGAAGGTTGCAAGCTAACATATTGGCTAAATAATGGGGACAAAGGGACCAAATTTTTCTTTAGGTTTCTAAAAGAGAAAAAAAACAATGAACAAATTAAGCAAGTGCGGGTAGATAGGGCATCATCCACTAACCAAGAAGACATCGAGAGCCAATTCTTCAAATTTTACAAAAAATATTATTCACTTCTAAAAGTAACATAGAAGACTCCTCTAATGCAATAAACTTCTTGTATAGGAGAAAATTCAAACCCCTATCACAAATTCCCCTTTTACATCCCCTGCTTTAGGAAAATCAAAAACCAACTAAGAAATTCCATATCACCTATCTGCAATGCATCCACTTGGTGCTTGTCTTGTGTGTGAGTGGAAGAATTTCTACCAAGGATGAGCATGCGACATACTACCATCCCTGATTGATTCTTGCCCTAGAATTTGTAGGGACGTTATGTTCCCCATTGGGGATGAAGCATAAGGCCTCTATTTCAACCAACCAACCCGAGAATAGCTCTTTCCCTCTTTTTTCTTCTTCAAATGGATATTTTTCAATATCACTTCATCTCTTTAGCATCTCTTGGAAAATAATCTACAATATGTTTGATAATTCTACGCACTAGCTTGATCTCTTAAGCATTAATCCAAATTTTTCTGTTCCATCAAATTCACTAAGAACATGTTGTACTACCATAGAAGTTGTGATTTTAGTGTCTTGTGAAACCTCCTTCGTGACCGCTATTGCCATGTCAACTTTTCCAAATTCATAGTCTTTCATTTTCCCTTCATTGGCTTGTAGTGCCTCTGGCTGGAGGTGGTATTGCTTCACTATCCTTCTTTTTTTGTGGTTTAATAGAGTAGCATTGTGTTTTTTTGTAGTGTTCAATACTTTATTTTATAGCATTTCCTTCATCATATTTCTACTTCTCTTTATCTATCTGGTTGTCTGTGGAGGTGGAGACACCAAAGTAGGGGTTTGACTAAGGCAAACCTCTATACAGCCCAAACATTTTTTTCCTCTCTTGGTTGTGTGTAGGTGTATGTGTGTGTGGATCTTGCTGGTGAACTAGACTCTTAGTGAGTTGATCTTCATCACCTTCATTTTCATTATCTTTGTTATCACCTTCACAGTTATTTCTTGTTTTCTATTATTTATCATTTTGTTTAGTATATTAAAATTTAGTGGCTAGACCATTAGTAGGTTTCTCTATATTCCGTTTTGTACTTTTGCATTTTCTACTTGTACAGATGCCAACACCCCAAAGAGATGCTAGTGTACTGTGCTATTGTCTCTAACCTATGCTACTATCCTTGGGCAGAGAGCTATCTAAGGTATGGTTCAGGTTCCATAAATTGAATCATTTAGCCCCATCCAAACACTTAGATTAGTGGAGTGACAGAAGCACTTGAGAGTGCTCTTCATTCTCTATCTCTGACCTAAAAGGCTTATCTGACCTAAGGTAATTTAGGGAAGCCCTCCACTCTTAGCTCTCTATGACCTAGACCCTTGGTGTGGTTGGTCCCCCTACTCTACACTTCCTCAAAAGAATCATTCCAAAAAATAGGAGGAAAGAAATAAAATGAAATTTGTAAGGAGATTTCTAAGGAGGAAATAAAGAAAGCAATTATATCCTTTGTACCGAACCTATGTAAAGTACAAGAGTGGGTGCTTAATGCCTAAGGTGAGATACCCTTTGTCTCCCTACGCCATCTTGCATAGGAATTGCTTGAAGACTGATAGCAATATTGCCTTGGCTTAGAAAAGAGAAGAGGACAAGCATGCTCAACACTCTTCTTCTTCTTGTTTTGTTGTTGTCCCACCTATTGCTTCCTCTCACCCTATTATGACATCATCAGATTCTTCTCCTAGGTGCTTGGTAGAAAATCTTATGGTTCCCACTTGGTGAAAGTTGAAGCGTCCATCGTTTGAACTTCCCATTCTACCCAAGGTGCCTTGGCCCATGTTTGGTATGGTAAAGGGAAGGGTCCCTGTGGGGAGTCCTCTATGTCTCAGCCTCTGCGGCCTCCTACCGCTCCTACCCATAAGGAAGTAAATGGGAAGAGGCCCACCGCCGAGGTGCTAAAGCCCACTCCCCCCACTTGTGCTCCAACCTCCTCTCAACCTCTCCCTCTTGTTCTCATCAAAGGGTATCTCCATCCACTAAAAAAACCCATGATGAACACTCTGATGGTTGACCAGGAGTCCTTTGTTCCATCTAAGCTTCTAGCCTCTAGCTCTTGGAGTCACTAGAAATTCCTTGCACGCGAGTGCAAGCATCGACAAAAGGATTTAACCACTAAGTAGGATGACCTATAGAGGAAGGAGGGGGAGTCAAAAAAAAATTCTTTGACACCTTCTACTAATTATTCCTCTCCCATCCCCTCTCCTTCAGTTCCATCAACCTCGGTGCTACTTCTAGCTCCTACTGCAAGTGTAAAAGTCCCTAACTCAAAGCTGGTGTAGGTGTTTATTGCTCCTTTGGTTGAGCCACCTCTCCTGATGTCCCTCTTGAAAATTCTACTATTCTCGATGCCCATGAACATGCCGAACACCTTGGTGGTTTCTATCGTGGTCTTATCCTCCTTCACCATGCCTTATGCCTCGTCAGTGGGGATCTTGCACCCTCTAAGGAAATGAAAGATAGAGGATGAACCCTCTAGTAAAGTTTGTCGAAAGAGGGGTCCACCTTCTTTAGAGGGTCATTCTAAATTAGCATGTGTCATTTTAGTGAGAGAAGAAGTCCTGACATCCCTAGAGTTTGTCATTTATCCCAAGTAACTCGGTGAGCCTATCAATGGATCACAAGTGTCACCTCGCTCATACATTGAGGGAAGACATGTCACTCTTGTGAAGTACATGTTTAACTCTCTGGATGAGGTCTCAACCCTTTCAATGATCTTCGTGAAGTCGCTAACCTCTACCCCACAAGAATTGAGTGGAGAAGACCTTGTGGGGCCTTCTTCCTTAGCTCTTGTTGTAGAGGGCTCAAAGGGTTCCCCACTTGATATTTTTCCCTTGTAGGAACATTTTCCTTCCTCCTATAATTATTTAGATTTGTAGGTTGATGAACTCTTGGTTGATGAGCACTAGGGGGGTGCCTCTTCTTTTTCTGTAGAGTAGATTGTGTGTGTGTGTTTGTGTTCCCCCATTCTTTCATTATGTGTGGTTGGATTACCCTTTTCACCCTTGTGGGTGCTTAGAAACAAGAGTTTTTATGTATCATACAACTTCTCTATTTTTTACATCATTCTTCCTCTATTATGTGTATTGATTTTTGACAATTGGGGACGATGCAAAGTGTTGGGAGCATTTATGCTTCCCTTACATGTTGACCCAATTTTTTATTATTATTTTATTTTCTCGAGCATTCTTCATATGGTCTGGTATAGTAGGGGGTTAATGAAAATTCATTTATATACTATTATTATACTTATCTATATTTATGAGCAGCTCTAACCACAAAATATCAGATCACCCATGTGCCCCTTGTTCATAATATTGTTGTTATGACTTATATTTTTTCTCCCTCATAATTCATGCTTATTTCATGATGTTTTGTTGGTCATGTGTGCGACAACATTACCATGATTACATATCACTATGTTCCATGAGCCACAACAACACTCTTTTTAATTCTTTTTTTTTTCTCTCCTTTGGATGTCATGTGCCACTACATTCAACACACACCATCCTATGGGGGATATCATGTCAATTTTGATTTTCAAAAAATGCATTCGATGGCCAAGGAATCTTTTCTTGAAATAATTTTCAAAAATTGCATTCCTCAAAAAGGACCCCTAGCGGAATACATTTTCCTTCCTCATGGGTTCACAAATAAAGAATTTAAAAAACCTTCCTTCGAGGAGGGAGTGCCTTCCCTTGTAGGTACATTTTGACTTTCCCCTTGCAATCTTCCTTTCGAATTCCTTGATTAAGTGAAAATGTTTCAAAAGGATTCCTTGATATTGAATTGATTTACGAAAAATTCTCTCACTTTCAAATAGTAGGTCCCTTCAATGGACCCCTTTTCTTTCAAAGCATTCCCAAGGGACCCCTTTGAAAGCACTTCCTTTAATTTTTTGACTATTTGTGTGATTGTGTACTTGTTGTCTTGTATGGATATGCTTTATCTTCTAACATGTTTTATTTGTGGATTAACATGTTGCTTTGTAGGTGCGCCTGTGAAGATACTTTCTAGTCTACTTATATAGAGTCCCGTCACACTGGGATTCCTTTAGGAGAGAGTACCTAGGGGCACTTTCTTTGAAGGTTCAAGGATCTGTGAAGCACTTGAATCCTACAAGATTTATGGTCTATGGGCCTTTGGTGCACTTTGATCAACTCTGTAGCTCTGAGGATCTATAGGGTCCTTTGTTCAAACCTCCCAAGAGAGTGTACTTGTGGAGTTATTTTTCACCATGTGCTTTTGAGCTCGCTACATTGTGGTTTTCTTCCTCGATAGTTCAGGTCTACATTTCTAAAATCTTTGATCTACTTTACCGAATATTCATTAACACTCATGCTCACTAAAGTATGGGAAAAATGTATAGGAGTGAGTTTTCACCAGTCTCAAAAATTCCCCTTTTACATCCCCTACTTTAGGAAAATAACACCCGGCTAAGAAATTTCACATCTCCTATCTGCAATGCATCCACTTGGCACTTTTCTTATATGTAGGGGAGGGAATTTCTATCGGGGGTGCGTGTGACATGTAGATGTTTGTATGATGCACTATCATCCCTAATAGATGCCTGCCTCTACAATCCACAGGGACATTATATTCCCCATTAGGGATGAAGTGTAATGCCTCTACATCGACTAGCCAACTCAAGAATGACTCTTTCCCTCTCTTTTCTTCTTCAAATAGATATTTTTCACTATCACTTCATCTCTTTAGCATCTCTTGGAAAATCTTCTACAATCTCTTTGATGATTCTATGCACTAGCTTGATCTCTTGAGCGTTAGTCAACAATTTTTGATCCATCAACTTCACTAAGTACATGCTGTACTACCGTAGAAGCTACAATTTTGGTGTCTTATGAGACCTCCTTCATCACCACTACAGCCATGTCGAATTTTAAAAATTTGTAGTCTTTCATTCTCCCTTCATTGGCCTTGAGTTCCTTTGGGTGGATGTGGTATTGCTTCACTATCCTTCTTTTGTTGTGGTTTGATAAAGTAGCATTGTGTTTTTCATAGTGTTTGATACTTTCTTTTCTAGCATTTCCTTCATCGTATTTCTACTTCTCTTTATCTATCTGATAGTCTGTGGAGGTGGAAACACCAAAGTGGGGGTAGGGCTGAGGCAAACCCCTATATAGAACCAACATTTTCCCTCTCTTGGTTGTGTGTACATGTGCGTGCATGTGGATCTTGCTAACAAATTGGAATCTTAGTGAGCTTATCTTCGTCACCTTTGTTTTTGTTATCTCCTTTATCACCTTCATAGTTATTTCTTGGTTTTTTATTTATTTATCATTCTAATTAGTTTATTAAAATTCATTGGCTAGACTGTTAGCAGGTTTTTTGTATTTCGTTCTATACCTTTTAACTTCCTGGTTGTACAAATTCTAGTGTCCCAGAGAGACACCAATGCACCGAGATGTCATCCCTAACCCACACTACTATCCTTAAGAAAAGATTTGTTTGAGGTACAATTTGGGTTCCATAAACTGGCTTGTTTAGCCCTATCCAAACACTTGGATTAGTAGAGTTACAAAATCACTTGAGAGTGCTCTTCATTCTCTATCTCTAACCTAAAAGGCTTATCCAACCTGAGGTAGTTTAGGGAATCCCTTCACTCTTAGCTCTCCATGACCTAGACCCTTGGTGTGGTTGGTTCCCCTATTCTACACTTCCTCAAAAGTATCATTCCAAAAAATAGGAGGAAAAAAATAAAATGAACTTTGTAAGGAGATTGCTAAGGAGGAAATAAAGAAAGAAATTATATCCTTTCAAAATGATAAAACTCTTAGGGCTTATGGCCTCCCTACAAAATTATGTAAAGTATTTATAGAATGGATAGTTGATGATCTATTTCTATTATATAAAGAAGCTTTGGAAAAAGGAACATTGGGTAGGAATATCAACTAGGGTATTATAAAACTACTTCTCAAGGAAGGTGACAAAACAATAATGAAAAAGTGGAGGCCTATAATATTACTAAATTTATCATATAAAATACTTGCAAACTGGTAAACATACTTCCCATGTTCATAAGCAACACCCACACAGGTTTTACCAAAGGTAGGTATATTATGAAAGCTTTAACCACTAATTGTAAGCAATAGAATGGGAAAGATACTCCAACCAAGATGCAACATTTCTACTCCTTCACTTCAAAAATGCCTATGACAGAGTTGAATGATCAGACATAAGATTAACTCTTGAATCCTTTGGTTTTCCAAGAATATTTTGCAATAGGGTTACTACACTGTTCAAGGATGCATTTGCAAAAGTGGATGTTAATGGTTCTCTCACAAAGGAGTTTAATCCGGAAAGGTCAACTAGACAAGGTCACCCTTTGGCTCCTGCCATGTTTTTCATTGTTTTAGATGCCCTAAATTATCTCTTAAGAGTTAATGATAGCACCCCGAGGGTTAAAGGTATAACCTTACCGGATAACAATGAGCTCCTCAATATCCAGTTTGCTGACGAAACTATATTATTTCCCACTCTAAATGAGGCTAATATAACAAACTTAATGGATAAGATAAATTTATTTTGTGTAGCCTCAGGAGCTAAGGTTTCTCTTGTAAAATCCATCATGTTGGAGTGGCATGAAGAACCTCCAAATTGGTTAAGTAAGTTTAATATTGAATGGGAGCAACCAAAAAATATGTTAGGTACCTAGGAATACTATTTGTTTTCTACACGAACCTGAAATAAATGTGGTTATGGATCAAGGGCAAGATAGAAAAGAAGATTGAGTGCTAGAATATGAAGTTTGTATCACTTACCAGAAGGATGTCTGCTAAAAACTCTTTTCATCCTACAACCTATATTTTTATTCTATGTGGCTATTTATTAGCTACCAAGAAGATGAGATCCAAAAAAAGATAAGAGGCTTCCTATGGTTATATGGGAAGGATAAAATGAAGAAACATGTCAAATGGAATTGGTGTTGTTTAAACAAAGTAGATTGGGGATTGGTTTGAAGGACCTAATGATACAAGGTATGGCTCTAGCATCCAATGGATCTTCAAAGCCCTCGGGGGAGAGGATCCCTGGAAGGTCATGGTAAAGAACAACATCAAGAATGCAACCCCTAAGAAATAAAATGAATGGAAAGTTCTCCCCTTTTATGACCTTCTCAACAATTTTAACTCTATATCCCCTAAAGGGTTAGTTGTCTTTAAGAGCCTTTGGAAATAATGGGAGCATATCAAGGAAAATATTACCAACTATAATTACATCAAGAACAACACAGTGTCCACCCATAGATCTATTTTTTGGAACCTTGAGCATAATGGTAAACCATAAGCATTGCTACAAGGTTTCTCAACCAAGAGAGGGGCTCACAAAGGCATCAAATACTTTAAGGATATTCTAAAAGATGGCTACCTAAAAGACTCAAATGAGTTATGTAAAGAATACCATCTTCCCACTACTAACTAGAGAAGCTATACAATAATAAGAGAATCTTGCAAGGAAATAAAATTCCTAGTTGAGTGCAAGTTCAATCCAAAACAATTCCAAGAATTTCAATGAAAGGATGGAAACCAACTTACAAAATTAAATGCTAAAATAATACACAACACTCTTGCTAATTGGTAGGAGACCATTGATCATATAAATAAAGTATGATGTACTAAGCTAAGAAAAAATGAATGGTCCAAGATATTTAGGAGTAATTGGGAAAGCATAATTTAACCAAAAAAGGCTTGCTTTAGATGGCTTCTAATTTTTTGGAAGATATCCTTTAAAATAAACTTAGAGGATATAGAAATTTGTAGCTTATGCAGGGTACACGAAAAAATTGATCACATTATCTTTTATTGCCTTTATGAAAAAGAGTTATTGAAATGATTTTATGAAAAATAGTGCATTTGGGATACTAATAACAAACTTATTTTGTGAAAAATAGTGCATTTGGGATACTAATAACAAACTCTGAATTGACAACATTATTTTAATGAAGGATAACAAAATAGAAAAATAAATCTCTTTGTTTTGGTTATGTATCTCCACTGAAATTATGTGGGCTATTTGGAAAACAAGGAATGATGGGAAATTTAAAGGAACAAGGAGGGAACTTACTGAGTCTGTTAAAAGTTTTACAGTTTATAATATTGCATTGTAGGTTTCTCTTATAGTTAAACTCTCCAAGTTTAAATTTATTAAGCTACTGGAAGAGGGCACCTTAAGGATCAACTTGCATGAGATCATGTTTCGTCACACTTGGCGGGTGGGGTAGCCTAGTATATAGGTCTCCTTGAAATACTTGGAGGTGTTTGAGAAGGAGCTCAACAAGAATTTGGCCAAAGAGGATCCTAAGGCACAAACTTTAGGTTTTCTCAACATTGAAGACTTCACCAATGAAGAAATATCAATAACTATTCAACACTTTTGGGCATGAATAACTTGGTACAGTATGACATGGGACCTGCCAAGGAGGGATGAAACTTGCAGGTTATATATCTCAAATGTTTTGTAATTTTACAATCAGGAATATACTCTATATAGAATGGGCAATGTAAGCAATGTAATAGGTAAGTTGTATATACTACTGTTGTTGTTTTATAAAGGAAAGCAATATATACAATGTAAAGGGAGGAAATATATAAAATGTAAAGGGGAAAACATCGGTAAAAAATTCATGTAAGAATTAACAAATGCCTATAGTAGTAATGCATAGCAAAAAAATGTAATTTTTTTGTGTTCTCACTATATTTAATATAAAAGATTTAGAAAAAAATTAAGCTAAAATAAATTAAAATAATATTTGTATAGATTTTCAATAATTTAAAATCAAATATTAATTTTAAAAATATCAACATAATTAAAATATATCGATAAAGGAGGGTTTATTTTGGATTTGTGATAAGGGTTGGGAAGATCTTTTTTGGTATGATTCTTGGGATGGTTATCGTCCTATTATATCTATGTTTCCTTATTTGCAACCTCTTTGTGATAGTTTTTCTAAATCTTGTTGGAGTAAGGTGGAGGATTTCAACTTTGTTTAGCTCTTGGGTAAGGTGGAGGTATTTCGTTGGAAGGATCCTCAGGAGTGGCCTTTAGAAGCTACTGAGGAGGCGAGACAAGAGATTTCTAGTATTTTGGCTTGTAGTATTGTGCCTCAAGGAATTATGAAGATAAATATTGGTGGATCTTCTAGGGGTAATCTTGGGCATGTGGGGATTGGTGTTATTGGAAAAGACAATAATAGAGGTGTAATTTTTTTCTTCTCTATTTATAAGGGTTATCATTCTAATAATCTAATGGAAGCTCTTGTGATTCTTCATGATATTGAAAGAGGTTGTTCCTTGGGCTAGAAAAGGGTAATTTGTGATTTAGATTCATAGATTATGGTTGATATGCTAAATGAGCAGAGAAAGGATGGTGCTAATTGGCAGCTAGCTATTGTGGTTAAACAAATTGTGAATTTGTGTAGTTCTCTAGAATTTGTTTCTTTTTGTCATATTCTTAGGGAATGGAATAGGGTGGTTGATCTTCTAGTGAGGTGGGCCTTTGAGAATTTGAGGAGGTGGGTTATTGATGACTAGGGACTTCTGACCTCAGAGTATTAATTGTCCCTTGAAAAGCTAATCATGGAGGATAAACATATGTAACTGGTTCTTCGGTTGAGTTCTTTTGCGGAATTATTTCCTTGTTGGTTGGTGGTTCTTTGTGGGTTTTTTTCCTATTGATTTTTAATGTTTCTTTGATTCAATAAATTTTTACCTCCTTCTTTTAATATATATATATATAAACAAAAAAAAAACTAAAAAAGAAATAATACAATCTAAAGAACATCAACTATTTGTTATGTAATTCTCGATATCTATATATTTTCTTACCATCATATAAAGAGATTTTTAAACATACATTTATAATATTTTGAATGCATTCAATTATTAACTTATAAAAATTAAATTTATATTTTTCTCCAAAAAAATGATATTCTTTCATATAAAATGTTTTAAAATTCAAAGATTTACCTAAAACCACATACATCAAATTTAAATTAAATTTTAAAAATTTAAACTTTTTTGTCATCAATTTTTTTGATTTATTAGTATTCAAATTACAAGTTTAAAAATAAAAATATATTTTTATCAGAATTTATCACATTAATTAGAATATTTTAATAATAAAAAATTAAATATTTTAGTTTTCAATTTTTTTATATTAAATTTTTTTAAATTAAAATAAAATTTTCAAGTAACCTATACAACACTAAATTTTTTTGTGGGTACACATTTTATTTAATTAATTTAAAAATATTAGGAAAAGTGTTGTGTGTACATTTGATTTAATTAACCTGTAGCTTAGATTTTTGCCACCTCTTGTACCTCTAAGGTTTTGCACCTAAAGGGTAAGGGACAAAAAACTATGCTTCATTCAAGAACAAACCCTAGAGATTCCAATGTAATAGGGATTGAAATCCATCAAAGGAGATTGTTCCTAAGGCTAGAACTTGATAAAGAAGATAAACTATGGATGCAAAGCTAAAGAAATGTAAAGTGTTTGAAAACACATTGTGATATGCAAAAACACCTAGAAAGACGAATAGAGATGCAAATAAAATAGAACAAGAAAGAAAAATAGAATTCATGCACTTGGAAATGTGTTGAAGACTGGAAATTTTGTTGATTCAAGAATTTTGGCCTACTGGGACATTTCTGCCATTTTGGGCAACCTAGTCCCAGATTTGGAAAACTGCACTAGAGTCTGTTTTAGCCAAATGGGTATCCAAATCTACAGAGAAATCTGAAAACATGTGTAGTGGGACTAAGTTTCCACTGTTGGTGACTTAGTCCACGTTGGATTTTCTAAAAATCCATAAGTGTAAATGAAATCCCTCAGTCTACACTTTTTGTTCCTCCACGTATCCAGTTCTGAAACTGTGATTTCTGACACTGCAAATGACTTTTTGTGGATATATTTCCCTAGTCAACAAGCTTGCAACCCTTTCTTCAATGATTTCCAAGCCTTCAAAGTACCTAAATTTGCAAACAAACAAAAAAAGAAAGAGAAATGTTGAATGTTAGGGCATGGGGGTTTGCCTTGGTCAAACCCCTTTTTAGGTAATTAAACAAAAATGATGAAATAAGATAATGAATCATGAAACAATGGAGTTAGAAACTTCCTATGATTATTGATCTTGAATTTCTTCAGCAATAGGTGAAGAATCTTCCCTTGAATGCTAAAAACCTAGCTTGCTTGAGAAGATGAATAGTGAATGAGTGATGAGTTAATTAGACAACTAGTTTGATAGATAGATAGATCATATGAAAATGATGGGAAAACCCTTTATTTATACATGATTTTCCCTCATTTCCCAAAAATACCTCATCACAGGCTGACCTTAGGGTTTAGAGAACAATATCCTGTCAGAATGTGAAAATAATTTTTATTTTAAGCCAGATGGGACTAAGTCACCCAAGGTGGTGACTTGGTCCTACCAAGGCAATTTTATTGGGTGTTGGAAATTAAAGTGTATTTAATGATGTTTAATGGGATTATTCTCCAAAACACACTTAAGTAAAGCCTGTAAGTGCATAATGGGGCCATTTAAACATAAGAAAGGGTCAAATTATTGATGAAAATCCTATGAAAGTGTGAGAGTTTGTTACAAATCTTTACAACACTTTGAAATAAGGATTGGTAAGTGATAAAAATAGGTTATTTAAGTGAATTATAATGAAACGGTCCTAGAAAAGTGTTAAAGTGGGTTACAACACTTCACAACACTTTTACAAGACACCATAGAATTCTTATTGATTTACAAGGGTTCAACACCTAATGTGAATGTGTTGACCACATTACGAAATCAAATCTAGGCAAAGCTAGGCCAAAATCCACAAGAAAGACTCAAATGAACATGAAAATGTCCAAAGGATTCATTTTTCTATATTACATTTAGCCCCCACTTTATTGAGAGGATGAACTTGCTTCAAACTCATAATAAAGTAGCCATTCGAGAGAGGGGTCTAATTGTACCATTTGGATGGAAAAGGACAAAAAATATCAAAGGAGGTAGTGTAAACCCCTAAGATCAAGATCCTAAGTCAAACCAACATAAGCGCAAGATGACACACACAAGGGTGAATGATTTGCGAAAAACCAAGATACATGATCATGCAATGGAAAGAACTAAAGGGAAGAGAAGAATGAAAGTAAAAAGGTGGATCTAGCTTCGACCATTTGTCCAGCTTGTTGTGGATCATATCTAGGTTGTTTATCCAAAAATACATACTCACTCTGAGGCGACAGAACTCTTGGCTATTTGCTAGGTGAGAAATCCAAGAAGGTGAAAAAGATACACTCATGGCTAGTATGCACTCACACATATGCAGGTGGCTATGGAAAAATTCATGCCACTAGTTGGGCTTCCCACTCAAACCATACCAAAGTTATACCTCCTGATAACTTTGATAAGGCACCACAATGAAAATTCTTATGTAAATGGTTTTTGAAATGTTAAAATGGTGTAAGGAATGTTCAAAGGGATTTTCCTTAGTTTGTGCAAGGTCTCATCTTAAGGAACATCATGTTTATTGTATCCAAGAGAGGAAAAGTGTAAATGGTCTCATCTTGAGAAATATTGTACGTAATGTTTCCAAGAGAGTGAATCACAAAAAATAATTAAAATCACAGAATGAAATATGAGTGTCGGTGTATGCCCCCACTTTAAAGTGGTTGCTAACACCATTACTATGAGAAATTTCTTTAAAGTAGAAGAAGACAGAAGAGTTTATTTGAAAATACCTACGCCAAGTCATATGTTTCTGATAAGCTACATCATGAAAAGGAGAGTATGTCACATGTGATCCAACTTAAGGCATGTCGTCTGCATCCCAAGCTTGCTCTTATATGTTCATGAAAGGTTAACGACTAGCCAAAAGAGACAATGACATGGGGCATACATGGACAAGCCTACCTAACCCCTTTTCCTCACTTAGTGCAAGACAAGAGTGAGTCAAAAGGATTGATGAGATGCAAGGTAGAGTGAAAATTAGTATTGATTAGAGGAATTAGGTACCCCAACATAAGGGAGAGCACCGATCTCCTTAAGATGTTTGATTTTACATACTCAAGGAATTACATTCATTAGTAGAATGACCATGAACTCTGTGGTAGGCACAAAATGAATTCTTGTAATAAAATTTATTTTGAGTTCATGGCGGAAGGGATATCAAGTGATCTAGGAGTCTCGACAAGATACCCTCTTGATTAAAGGTAGAAGGTGTTCCTCTACCATGTGAAAAAGATGCATCTTGCTTAGGAAAAGATGTCATACCTACTCAAGACTATATAGATTGTGAAATTTTGTACACTCCTTTAAAGGAATGTGTAAAATTCAAATCATTAGTGTTTTGTGAGATGACATTGACTTTAGGTGAAGATTTATTTGTTTGTTTCATTTCGAGTAAAGGATAACACCCAAGATGAGTAGTGTCAATCAGTTTAGGATACACTATTGTTAAGGTTGGTTTAGAAGGGTGGTTTGGAATAGTGTTGGTGTTAGGTGAAGGCTTGGTGATTTCTATCAAAGGACAATAACCAAGACCATGAGTATTTTGCGCATGTGTTAGAATAATTGGGGACACAGATAACTTGTTCTCTAGAACCACATCCTTTTCCACTGTAACCTAGTTGCTTCATAAGCCCACAACCTTTTCCATAAAGATTTTTCATGGCTTTTTGATTAGGTGGTTGTTCATTGTCTAAAGTAGTTGAGGTGGATGCTTGTGAAGAATCTTCTGAATGTTGTATTAATAGGATTTTTTTTTCGTGTCCCTTATTTGAATCATTGTTTGTGATCATGTACTTGTCCATGAATGTTGGTTTAAAAGTAAACAATCCCAAATCATTGATGGATATCATTGTGAAGGGTTTTAGACAACTAGTTTTTTGTTGTTCTTGCATGGGTTTGACTTTTTTTGTTTGTGTGAATGTGTTCAAGGGAGTGTCTTTGTTTTTATCAAGTTGTAAGACACTATAAGGCTCAAGATTAGCGTCAAGTGTGTGTACTTTGTTTTTGTAGATGTATTTCATTGTATGATGAAGAGTAGTAGGAACCCCATTCATTGTATGAATCCATGCTCTACCTAAGAGAATATTATATGAAAGTTCATGAGGCATAATGTGGATCGGTGTTTCCAATGTGGCCCTCCGAACTGTAAGAGGTAAAGTAACCACATCGAGTGGTTTCTTTTTGATGTTTTCAAATCCATTAATAGATAAAGGATCATGCTGAATGTTTGATTGATCAATGAAAAGCCTATCCAGGAGGCTCACACTACACACATTAAGGGTAGAGCCAATATCTACAAGAGTTCTCTTGATCCCTTTTGTTTTGTATTGATATATTATTATGAAAGCTTCATTTTGTTGTTGCACTTGTAAAGGAGGGAGCTCACTTTGGTGAAAAAAATATCAGCATTTATTCCTTGAATCACGACTGCTATATCATTTGGTTGTGCATTAGAAGGGATAGGAACTTGTTGCAAGGCTGCTTCAAGCATAGTGTGATAGCTAGGTGAATTTTGAATTGAATCCCATAGGGATATCTTTGTAGGAGTATTCTTAAGTTGTTTAATAAGATCATACTCCTTAATGTATGAATTTAATCGAGGATCATGAGAGAATATGGGATTAGGTAAAGGTAAGGGTGTTGGGATTGGTTGTGGTGGGTGTGGATTGTTTCTTGTGTAATGTGTGAGATCTAAATGGTATTATGAATCAGTTGCTACAAAGCATTATTCTGATGTGGGTAAAGGACAAGTTTTGGTTTATTTGAGTTGAAGGTTTGTTTGATGGTGGATAAAGGATGAGTTGAGGTTGAATAATATTAACGTCCCTTAGTGGAGGAGAGTCTAATGTTGCCTCATCATCTCCTTGTAAGGGAATAATATTATTTTTGTCAATGTTATCCTTACTGTGTATCATGATATCCTCCCTAGGAGGAAGGGTTATAGGAGAACTAAAAACCACATGTTCTTGACATTCGAGGGTTGGTTCTTCTAAAATGACATCATCACAAGTAGGGGAATGATCAATGATGGGATTATCAATTATGTGATGATTAGGAGAATGTTCTATTTGATTGTCCTATTTTTTGAAGGTCTCATTTGCTTGTTTCATACTATCTACCCTAGTAGGAGAGATTGGAAGATATTCACCACATTCCATGGTGAGAGTTTGTAAAATAGCTTCATCGCAAGTAGAGGAGGCATCAAGAGAAGGATCATTATGATTTTAAGATAGATTGTCCCAAATGGTAGGAGCGTTAGGGAAGGGAGAGTCAAGAGTCTCATGACTCTTAGGAGGTGTATCTTCTAACACCAACCTATCGTCTTTGCATAGAGGAGGGATATTAGAAGGATAATTTTGATTGTGATAGTTAGGGAGACTGAATAAAGTGATTTTTAGAAATGTTTCGATGATCTCATCTTCTTTTTTTTTAATGTCTTCCAAAGGGGGATGAGGAGAGGCGCAATCAAGACCCTCAATTCTTGTATCTTCTTTCACCAAGATACCTTCGTCACTAATAGGAGAGGAATAGGGAGAAGCACAAGTATGATTGTTATGATTGTCAGCACTAACATCCTCATCAATGGGCAATGTGATGTTAAGGATTGTATAAATGGTTTGGTGATTAACATGTTTCTTAATGAACTCATTGTTGTAAACCAAATTGAACTCATAAGAGGGGATGTTGTATTTATGCAATCCATTTGTAGCCAAATAAAAGCCAAATATTTTGAAAGTAAACATGCTATCATGAAAAATTAAAGAAATTGCAATACAATGACTTAAAGTGAAAGGTTGAAATGCAACTTTTAGATATGAAACAAGGTAGTTTTTTTATTAAATTATGCAACAACATGAAAAGGAAATGTTGTATATGCAAAATAGAATTTGAGCAATGCATGAAATAAGCTAATTTAAGCTAGATCTAATGAAATGCATGTTATAGAAATGTATCCAACTAATATAGATAGGTAATGGAAGCAAACAGAAGCTAAAAAAAAGGTTTTCAGCTATGTAAAAGGATGTTTCAAGGGCATAAAGGTACTCTTGCCCAAGGTGGTGAATTAGTCCTCCTACGGATATTTTTTAGAATGTTCAAATTTTTTTGATTGATTTTTATGTTTTCTATGTTATATGATGCATACCTAAGATGCAGCTGCAAAATTTCAAAAAAATTGAAGGATTTGAGATGCAAAAATTTAACCTATATGCACTTTCTTTAATGCAAGATTTGAAACCCTAGAATGTAACTTAACTAATGCAAAATACAATGAAATGTTAATGTAATGAAAAACTACGATGTAAATGCACTCCAAATTAGAAAAATGATGCTCTAAATGTAGGTTCACCAAAATTTAGCTTAGATTTTTGTCACCTCTTGCACCTCTAGGGTTTTGCACCTAAAGGGTAAGGGACAAAGACCTATGCTTCATTCAAGAACAAACCCTAGAGATTCGAATGCAATAGGTATTGAAATATATCAAAGGAGATAATTTCTAAGGATGGAAGTTGATATAGAAGATAAACTATGGATGTAAAGCTAAAGAAATGTAAAGTGTTTGAAAACACATTGTGATATGCAAAAACCCATAAAAACATGAATATAGATAAAAAAAAATAGAACAGGAAAGTAAAACAAAAAGTATGCACCTATAAATGTGGTGAAGACTAGAAATGTTGTTGATTCAAGAATTTTGGCCTACTCGGACATTTCCACCAAGCTAGGTGACCTAGTCCAAGATCTAGAAAATTGCACCACATTTTGTTTCAGCCAAATGGGTATCCATATCTACAAAAAGCATTGAAAACATGTGCAGTGGGACTTAGTCACCACTGTTGGTGATTTAGTCCACTTTGGATTTTCTAAAAATCTGAAAGTGGAAATGGAAGCCCTCGGTTTGCACTTTTTGTTCCTCCAGGTATCCAGATCTGAAACTGTGATTTTCGACACTGTAAATGACATTTTGTGGATATTTTTCCCTAGCCAACAAGGAAATGGATTCAACAAGCTTGCAACCCTTTCTTCAATGATTTCCAAGCCTTCAAAGTACCTAAATCTACGAAGACACAAAGAGAGAAAGATAAATGTTATATGTTAGGGCATGGGGGTTTTCCTTGGTCAAACCCCATTTTAGGTAATTAAACCAAAATGATGAGATAAGATAATTAATCATGAAACAATGGAGTTAGAAACCTTCCATGATGGTTGATCTTGAACTTCTACAGAAATAGGTGAAGAATCTTCCCTTGAATGCTTCTTGATGACTTAGAATGCCAAAACCCTAGCTTACTTGAGAAGATGAATGATGAATGAGTGATGAGTGAATTAGCCAACTAGTTAGATAGATAGGTAGATCAGATTAAAATGAGGGGAAAACCCTTTATTTATACATAATTTTCCCTAACTTCCCAAAAATACCTCATCACAGGCCGACCTTAGGGTTTAAAAAACAATATCTCGCTATAATATTAAAATAATTTTGATTTTAAACCAGATGGGACTAAGTCGCCCAAGGTGGCAACTTGGTCCTACCGGGGCAATTTTACTGGGTGTTGGAAATTAAAGTGTATTTAATGATGTTTAACAGGATTATTCTCCAAAAAACACTTAAGTAAGGCTTGTAAGTGCATAAAGGAGCCATTTAAACATAAGAAAGGGTCAAATTTTGATGACAAGCCTAGGAAAGTGTGAGTTTGTTACAACTCTTTACAACACTTTGATAAGGCTTGGTAAGTGATAAAAATAGGTTATTTAAGTGAATTATAATGAAAGGGTCCTAGAAAAGTGTGAAAGTTGATTACAACACTTCACAACACTTTTACAAGACACCATAGAATTCTTATTGATTTACATGGGTTGAAGATCTAATATAAGCAAAGTTTGAAAAGGTTTCAATATTTTTTATATTAAATTTTCATATGTTTTTACATTAACATAAAATACCTCATTTTTATTAGATTTTAATAGTATTTTAAAAATTACCAAATTTTAAAATTATTATAATTTAATATTTAATTTTTTATGTAATATATATATATATATTAAACAAAATAAAATAAAAATAAAATAATAATATATAATTAAAATATTTTAAAATACTCTTCCCACACTCACATATTACATATTTTTTGCACCATAAACAACAATCTGTAAATGCAGTGCCCACAAGGGTGAAAATAGCATAGCCCACTCCAAACTACCATATAGTGGCTAAAATCAATTGACATAGTTAGAAAACTTTAACAACTGGAACCATAACTAGACTAGGAAAGGGCTGAGGTAGGAAAGATAGCCATCTAAATAGTCAATGCTTAGTGTGTATTATTTAAGCCCAACTAGAACAATTGGTTTGACAATTAAATTATATGCTTGAGTACCCAAACTGATTGTATGTCATTAACAAAATACTGTAATATACATTTATTCTAACAAAGGTTTCCTAATATAGGTACCTATTTTGAATCCCTTTTCCTTGTCATTCCCATTGTGTGACAAAGAAGAAAATTAAATTGGAGGGATGAAAAAAATTAATACCTTTTACATTAAATTCATACCCATTCCTAAATGAGTGCATATTTATAATGGGAACCTATTTTATAATAATGTGATCTTGAACCATAATGAGTACCCATTCCATACATATGATAATTTAGGTTTGAGATCATATTCCTAAATCAGTACTCATTTTTAATGAAATGAGTACCTGTTCTTATCAAGATTATTCATCCCCATGAGACTTCCACTAAAAGTGGACTCAATTTCTTACTTCAACACATTGAAATAACCACAATCCTTCCAAAAAATATGTAACTTCTAGATGAATTTGCAATAAGGAAGCCAAGGGGTTGTGTCATTCAATCTCTAAATGTAAGGGGTTTCATCCTAAAATTCAATAGATGAAATGAAATGAGTACATGTTCTTATCAAGATTATTCCGGGTATGTGCAGGATCATCATGGAAAAAATAGGTCCTTAAGTGGCAAAAAATTCAGAAAAATCAGAGTTAGGCAACTTGATGTAAAAATTTGAATAATTTATCTATATTATTTCAAAAATATGTAAGAATGGAATTTGTAGAAAATTTAATTTAGTTTCTAAACTACTAAATTTTTTTTTTTTTTTTAAATCTATTTTGTGAAAATTTGAAATTTCAATGCAGTAGCACTTAAATTTCAAGGAAAAAATAAGAAGTAGGTGTCGGTTTGACCACCCTAACAACAATAAAATAATAATTATTTTTTATAAGATTTTAGATATAAGTAGAGGACTCATGTCCCTATGTGATTCACATTTTTTAATAATTTTTTTCCAAGTAAATAATTAATTATGAATTTTTTATTACAACTTTTAAAAAATATATTAACTTGTATGTCTGACCACCTTAACTTGGTCAAAAATTCATGAAATTCATTTTTTTTTTTAATCCTATAGTATACGAAGCATAGAATGTGACACATGTTTCAAATTCAAAAAATGTGATACTGTTTGAAAGCTATAGATGTTTTTCAATCTACCTATCAATGAGGACTTTAGTCATAATTCAAATAGAAAATTAATAATAATTATTTATTAAATTCAAAGTAAAGCATAATCTATATTTTTGGAAAGCTCAGAATCTCCTTTACAAACACTTTTTGTTTCAACAATTTTGGCTAAAAAAAAAAGTTGTCAGCCACATACCCTACACATACCCATCATATCGCCACTTTTTTGCCCATATGATCTTGCACATACCCTTCCTCCCCATGAGACTTCCACAAAAATTGGACTGAATGTCTTACTTCAACACATTGAAATAACCACAATCCTTAAAAAAATATGTAGCTTCTAGATGAAATTGCAATCAAGAAGTCAAGGGGTTGTGTCATTCAATCTCTAAATCTAAGGGGTTTCATCCTCAAATTCAATAGATGAACATGAATTCTCAAACTATGACCAAAAGTTTTTATAATGTGGTAAAAGATGAAAACATGAAGAAGCAACCCAAAGTAAATAGAAAATAAGGGTTCAAGTTGGAATTCCACATTCTAAATCCACAATATGTCAAATAAGTAATAATTAATAGTTTTCAATATTTCATCTTGTTCAAGGTGAAAAATAGGGCCCACCAAAATGAATCAACAAGACATGATGGACTAGTGATTTTTATAAGACCCTAAGCACTCAATTATGTGTATGATAAGATGCAAATAACAATAAAAAATGCTACATAATTGTTATAGAAATTATTGGGGAAGTATTTAGAGTAGAAAAAGCTATGTACCTGGTCAAGAAGTTGTTTTTGAGCTATAAAAGACTCATTAGCCTTCAGTGGCGAATGGGTCCTTTTAGGGTTTCAAAAAATTGATTTTAGGATCATGTTCCCTGATGTTTGCACTCTCCAATTCCCTGTTATCAGCTTTTAGAAGTCTATATGCAATTTTTTAGCTTTCATACCTTGAAATTGCACTTTGAATGACAACTTTTGCAACTTTTGCAATTTTGACAATTTTGCTCCAAACTTGCTCCACTTGATCTTCAACATATAAATATGCAATCACACATTCAAGGGTAGAATTTTTTTTTTTTAGTGAATGGGGGTTTGCCTTAGTCAAACCCCTTGTAGGTAATCAAACCAAAGGATTGAATGAAGCATGAAATATGAAATATGTAAATGATATCACCTTAGATGTTGTGTTGTGAAAGAAATCTACAATCTAAAATTTAGTAGCCATGAAGAATGTAAATCTTGGATGTGAAATTATTCTTGTAAATAGATCCTCAATGCAACATTGACTATCTTGGCTCAACCATATGCATTAATGCATTAAACCTTTGACATGATGAATTGATCTTTAATTGCTGCAATAAACTCTTGAAATATGGGCTTTGAAATTCCTTGTTAACTCTCTTGAAATGCCCTAATTCTTGTAAACTTGAATTCTTAGACCTCTTATAAACTTTCTAGGAGAATAAATGTGAATTAACCCCTTATTTATACAAAATTAGGAGATTATCCTCAAAATTCAAACAATTAAGGTCAACACCAGATATGGAAAGAAAATTTATTAAATTCCCTCCATAATGAAATTCAAAAAGGAGGGTGGAATTAAGGGAGGACCCATTCGCCACCTAGGGTGAATGGGTCTTGGCTAAGTTTACCAGGACCTAACCCCGAGGGATTGAAAGAGGGTCATGTTAAGGGAGGACCCATTCACTACCTAGGGTGAATGGATGCTTCCACCATTTTCTAGGATGAAACTTTTCCCAATGAAATATTTTGTTAATTAGATTATGTTGGGATAGATCTTCGAGAGGTGTCATAATTAAGGCTTTAAAGGGGGTTAATTACTCCAATTACCCAAAACTAATTAATTACCACCTAGATAAATGTGAAAGTCTTTTATAACACTTTACAACACTTAAACAAGGTACACATTATGTACATTTTATTAGAAAAGGGTCCCATTAGGCTTAATTAAGTAAATACATCCTAGAAAAGTGTGAAAGTGTGTCACATCACTTTACAACACCATTGTAAAGGATCAATTAAGGTATGTTTTAGTCAAAAAAAGGTCCTAGAATAGTGTGAATGTGCACAACACATTACAACACCACTCCAAGACACAATTAGTTCAATTTTAATTTTAATTATTAAACCAAGGAAAAAGGCTTACTTTTTCCATTACTACATTTTCCCCCCACTTTAGTGAGAGGATGACCTCAGGTCAAACTCACATGAAAGTAGACATTCAAGATAGTTAAGTATGCAACAATAACAAATATACATGATCATACCATATCAAAGGCCAAAAGAAAAAGAAAAAAAAAGGATCAAGTACAACTATTTCAAAGCGATGTGAGATGAGGTTGTTTGTCCATAAAATATGCTACTCACTCTGGGGTAGTGGAATCTCAGTCTCTCCACTAGGTGAGTTATCCTAAAGAAGTGGTTTAGTGAGAAATTCATTCCAATGTGTCAACTTCTCACCATATAATGATAAAGTCATGAAAATTTATCGATTTCCCATAATACTAACCATACCAAAGTTATCCTCTTGATAAATTTAATAAGGAACCACAATGTAAATGCTTTTATAAATGATTTTGTGAATGTCATGTAAAATTTTGTTAAAGGGGATTTTTATTTGTTCATGTAATGGTCTTCCTCTTAGGGATCATTGTGCCTAATGTCTCCAAGAGAGGACAAGTCAAAAGTGTTCGATCATCACCCATGAGATGTATCATTCACATCATGCCATGATAGTAGATCATACACTCTTGGATGATATCAAACCCAATGACACCACCAAGAAGAGGACACATCACAGGAAAAAAGAAAAATCATGCCATGAAATTTTTCCAAAAGATTTCATCTATGTATGCCTCCACTTTAAAGCGGTTGCTACATTATTACTATGAGAAATTCCTTTAAATTATGCAATGTTTTTGATCCTAAGACATGACAGATTTACTCAAAATTCCCTATACGAAGTCATGTTTCTGAAATAAGTTGCATCATGAAATAGGAAGGAAGAGTTGTCCCACAAACACATAAGGGATCTATAGATTTGGGATTAGTATGTGTGTGCTACAATGTTTCTATAGAGTATGGAACTATCATCATTCCCCAAATAATCACAAAAATGGGAGAATGACACAAGAAAGTGAGAAAAAAAGAAAAATACTTTCGAGTCAACGTGGAAGAGACATAAATATCTCGACGCCTTGCGTCATCCACAAAAGGAAAACATAAGACAAATGAAAAAGATAAAGGAAAAGATTTTGGGTCAACATGGAAGAGACATAAATCTCTCAATGCCTTGTGTCATCCCCAAAAGGAAAAAACAAGACAAATGAAAAATGCTTACTATATAGAGAAGAATGAAGGTACATATAGAGGAATGCACAAAAGAGAGAGGATATACCAAATGAAACATCACGGGGATCACATTACGCACATGCAACCACAAAAAGAAAAGTGAAAAAACAAAAGACTAGTCAACCTAAAGTGGGCCATCCTCCTCCCAATCTTGGTTGGTATAAATGGATGGTGGACAACTAGCCAAAGGAACAACATGAAGTGTCAAACTATGACATGCACCAAGTTCGACACTCATATTAGGAGATTTGTTATTTAATCCCTTAGAATAAGAAAAAAATGCATTCAACTCATCGTGCACTTGCTCATCAATCTTTGCAATGTCGATGTCATCATCTAAATTAATCACAACACAAGGTCAAATAACAATGTCCATGCAATCTTCTTGTTTATGTGGTAGTGAGGGTTGAGAGTCATCATGCATTGCTTCAAATAGGTTTAGATTTTTATTTTCAATGTTATTATTGTTTTCTTGAATTTTTAATCTATGAGAAATAGCATGACGTCTCTGTCTACACTCTCTAGCACTTCAATTTCATTTTAGTTTATTGTCAATTTGATTTTGTGTAAGAGTAGGTTTGTCCAACATAGGTTCCTTCTCTTCCTTGGGAGGAATAGAAGAAACCACAATAGGAGGTTGCTCAACCTCTTTCTCATTGACTTTGTAAACTTGTTTGACTCTAGTGGGGACAATGGAATTGTTTGTGTTATCTCGTGGTCTCTTGTATGACATTGCAGGAGGTTTGTCTAAAGGTTGTGCTTGTATGTTCAAAAGTGTTTTGGGTTCAATCATTGTCTCATTAAGGATGATTGGTTCGGTCATAGATTGAGGCATGTTACGAAGGGCTATTTTCGCAATTTTCTTTTCCTTGAATTTTTGGTATGATTTGGAAAAGAAATCTTCACAAGGATTGATAGGTTCCATAGGTATGGGACAAAAGTAATCTAATGAAAAATTCCCTTTTATCGAGGCCAGATGAAATCAACTATGATTCATAGTGAAGATATCATTTCCAAATGGATTTTTTAGACATTTATGAACAACTGAAGGGACGACTTTCATGGAGCAAAGCCATGGATAGCCTAACTTCACACAAAATTTGTCCAATTGTTGAATGATGGAGAATGAGACTGTTAATGTTTTTTGTCCCACTTTTAAAGGGAGATCTATCGATCCTATCATAGGGAAAGAAAATCCATTATATGTCTTGATCCATGCTTTTGGGTTATCATATGTTTCTTGATATAAATCATGCACATATAAGAATTCTTCTACGATCACATTCTCTCCACATATGAGATCAATCAATATCCTATTAGTGGGCTTATTATTGATTTGGTTGGATATGTAAAGAGGACCATCAGGTGCACATTTAAGTATGTAATTATGTGAGAAAGCAATGTCAAGAGGTTGTCTTGTTGAGCCCTTACGAGGTCTAGCTTGAATAAATGCTATCAAATTCTCTACGGGAAGTGGTTGCATATGATCATGATCCATGTTAATATTGTTCTTAGTTTCAATAAGAGAGTTAATTGTGGCATGTATGTTTCTATTGTCTTTTTTGTTCAAGTATTTCAGAATGAAGCAACTAAGGGTATAGAGGATTTGTATTTTATTTTGATTTTTAAGCACTTTCCTTAGATTTTGTATAATGAGAACAAAGCTAATGTCTATGCATTCACTAAGGATATGGGCTTGTAAGTTTTCTAGCTATTCATCTAGCTTGTCAATGAAATCATGCACATTGATTGTAGGAGGTGAAGTCATGGGTAATGAAGTATTCAAACTATGATCCATGGAGGGTTGATTCCCAACACTATGAGAAAGAGAGTTATGGAACCCAAGATCCATGAAAAGTGAGAGATTGCTGGATGAAATGAGCCTCAAAATATGTCTTATATTATTATTGTGAATAGGAAACCAAGTTGTAAAGCTCATACAAGTTTTACAACCCTAGTGTGCAAACCCTAGAATGGCAAAGGGATAGTGTAATAACCTAGAATGAAATTCAACTTTTAGATTCTAAGAAATGCAAATTACTAATTACACAATGCAATAAGCTGAAATTAAAAAATTTTGATGCAATTTTCAACTTTTAACAATGCATTAAAATGAATCAATGCAATGAATTTGATGAAACAACAAATCGGGAAACTAAAACAAAAGGGTAACAACACTAAACATAAACTAAAAACTGAGATTTTAATTCCCTAAAAATGCAAAATAATAGCTAACAGGGACTCATTTGATAGTAAGGGTGAATGGATCCTGGTTAGATGTTTCTAGGCTTTTTCTATGGAATTTATAGTGAATTTTGATGTTTTTTCAGTTGCTAGAAGGTTCAGATCATACCAGATCAGGGACTCATTTGCCAGTAATGGTGAATGGATCCTAGTTAGGTATTTTACAACTATTTTTTAATGATTCACAAGTTCAAAGTTATATATTTCATAACAATAAAAAACAACAATTTTTTCTGCCCTTGAGTGTGTGATTACAAATTTATAGGTTGAAGATCAAGTGGAGCAAGTTTGGATCGAAAATGTCAAAGTTGCAAAAGTTGTCATTCAAAGTGTGATATCAGGGTGTCAAAGGTACATAATTGCATACAGACTTCCAGAAGCTCATAACATGGAATTTGAGAGTGTAGACATCAAGGAACAGGATCTTCAAATCAGTTTTCCAAAACCCTAAAAGGACCCATTCACCACTAAAGGCAAATGAGTCCTTTGTAGCTCAAAAACAACTTTTTGACCAAATACATGGCTTTTTATGCTCTAAATACTCCCCCCATAGTTTCTATAATAGTTAGGTAGCATTTCAGAATGTTATTTTCATCTTATCATACACATAATTGAGTGTTTAGGGTCTTAGAAAAATCAGTGGTCCATTATCTTGTTGATTCATTTTCGTGGACCCTTTTTTTCACCTTAAATATTTTGGTGAACCTGACTCATTGAACATTGCAATTTTTTAATTTTTGGAGTCTCTCATTGCATCTTAAGTTATATCTTGCATTGAATTAAGATCTCATTTAGGGTTACTCTTTTTCATTGAAATATTGCATATCATATAGGGTGTACATTTTTATTATTTTGCATCTCTCTAAACCTGAAAACTACAAAAAAAAAAATTAGTCATTTTGCATCTCATTTAGATGTCATACAATTGAATTTGAAAATTAAAACAAAATTTCATTTCAAATTAGGCCTTGTATTTCATCTTTTCATTACATTGTTTCCTTGAATTTATGGAAAATTTGAAGCTGCAATTCACTGTCTCAGACCTGGATTGAATAGCTATGACTACAATCTTTCATGATTATATGCATACACTCATGGAAGACTATGGTGATGAATTGTTGGCAAAGTCCCCTTCAATGGGTAGTTATCTAGATGTGTTGGATAGGATTTTCAAAATATTGGAAGAATACAAGGATAAATTAAATCCATAAAAGTGAGTTTGTGGTAACATAAAAAAAACTACTAGGGTATATTGTGTCTCATAGAGGTATTGAGGTTGGCCCCATGAAAGTAAAATTTATCACTAGTATAAAAACAAAAATATATGGCTAAAAAAACTACTAAATACTTCTTAGAAATGACTAAAATTGGTCACGTGACCATTAGTAGTTTATTGAGAATCATTTATTTAGTCATATTTATTCACTGATTTTTGTATTCACTAATTTCTCTCAACTTGTAGTATATTTAGTCATATATTTTCAGTCACATTTTTTCACTAATTTTTGTCAATTGGTAGTATATTTAGTCATATTTATTCACTGATTTCTACCTAAAGTGCTAGAAATGAGATAATTCTTTTGAGGTTTAAACATAAAACACAAAAAGACATAATCAACCATCCATTTTCACATAGTGAAAAAACTATTAAGAAGGCAAAATATCAAAAATTTACTGAGAAAAGGTGTTCTTACAATAGATACAAGACAAAATTATTTGTCTTTGTTTTAAAAGATGTGTTACAAAGTGTGTTTCTTAGTGTTGTGACTGAGAAAACTGAGTTACAATGCTCTATTTTTTGCTTATACAACCTCAAAACATGGAAGAACCACTTGAAAAATGAAGCCTAATTAAGGGTCCTATGAAAGAATCCTCTACAAAATTCACACCATGAATACTCAGTATGGACTAAGAACTATGTTTTCCATATACCTTGACTTCTAAGCTTTATTGAACATGAAAGTGGACAAATCCAAACTGATCACAACCATTTATCAGTGGACAAGCATCTGGAAGTCTTTCTTCCATAAGAAATTTCTTTGTCTTTTCAGCATCATAGAAGTTTGACTCTCTAGTTACACGTTCCACCTCCTTGATTTGTCCAATTTTGGTTGTTGCTTCAATGTATTTGATTTGTCCAGTTTTTGGATTTTGTTACAACCAATCAATTGATCTACTTCCAACTCCTTCGAACACTTGTTTAGAGTAGCATTGTCATAGGATCCTCAATATATTATTTAAATGCCCCAAGCCATTGAGCACCAATTGCACTTGATAAATGCAAATAATTATCAAAATGAATAGGAAAATGAAAAAACATGCAACTTAATAATATAAAGGGAAATTTCATTGCTCACATGAAAAGTGGAAGATGCAAAATTATAGGAAGAATTTTACATGGACACTTGAAGATGCAAGGTGCATGTGCTGGTACAAGAATGGGACAACATTCAAACAAAGCTACTGAAGTAAACAATGTTATATACAAATATAATCACTAGAAGTGGGTATGGGAACAAAGACATGTTCATCATCTCTTTACTAGATTTTCCTAGTGGCTATAATTTTACATCTTTGCTTTGGCCGATTGATATTTCTATAATAACTCTAATATTTTTCTTAAAAATGATAATCGATTGGTTTCCTTATTTAGTAACCTTTTGTGTAAACTAATTTGGCAGAAGTAAAGAAAAGACTAGGGTCAAATATACTTACCATCAATGACTAAGTGATCATAGCTATGTTTTACTGACTTGAATGAACCAACATCAAATTGTTCATCAATTGATCCTAGGATAAGTCATTTTTCAGTTGTCCAAACATGTAAGGGTTCAATTTATTGGAATGTGATGTTGTTGATTGTTGTTATTAATGGTTTTCATTGATGTCAACATATCTTGGTTGATTGATTAAGGTTTAGTTTTGTTGCTTTGGTGATCTCGATTAGCATACTCCAGATGATGTGTTGTGATGATCTATCTTCGATCGTGCTTGTCCTTGACCCATACATTTTGTAACATAATGACATACACTCTTTTGGGTCCAGACCAATCTGGAAAGTGGTTAGTGTGTCCTAGAACATTGCTTGCATTCTAATGTGTATATCCTATTCATTGGTTTTGGATATCATGGTTAATATGTAGCGTGTTGATTTGAGTGAGGAGGTTATGTGTGGTCCACGTTTCATTCCCTTCCACTACGGGAATGGTTTTTTGGTGCCCTAATTTAAATTGTGCTTGGCCAAATTGGGAGATTATGAAGGCATGGATTGGTCTAAGTAAAAGTTGATTCCTTTTGATGAAAGAAAGTGTGGTGAATATGAATCTAAAAAATCTAGACATTGTGCGAAAGTATACCAGAGATAGCAGATAGTGAGTTTCTTTCAGTGTGACTGTTGGTGACAGTTACTTTTGTGGTGGATTCCCCTTTCATCATTCTTCTGGAAGTGAGCCATTTTCTTTTGGCAATGAGCCTTTTTATCTCGAGTTGTAATAGTTGGGCAGTGAGCCTACCGACAGTGAGCCACCCTATAATGAGTACTTTTGCAGTGAGCCCTTATAAAAATCACCTTAACCGATGTCACCTTAATTGGTGTTTTATAATTGAGAATTAGCATTCTCCATGGTTTTTCCCATCTTTGGTTTCCATGCAAATTTTGGTGTTCTTTGTGCATGGTGTTGGTAAGTTCTTTCATGTTCATATCTGTTTAATTTCTAGATCTGATTGATTTGATTTTTCTCTAGATTAATTAAGGATAAGAGAATTATTTTATAATAACTGAGTTAGCCCCCTCCCTGTTATTCAGAATGTTCTACAATTGGTATCGGAGATTTTGTTCCTCGAAGGTGAGCTTAACCACTGGGGGTAGATCTGATGGCACAGATTGATAATTCCATTATTTGATGGATTTGACTACAGTTTCTAGAAAGTGCAGATGATAGGTTACCGGATTTCTCTAGGGTACAAAAATTGAAAAGCTATTCAAAAAAAATATGTTGCACCAACAAATGGTCCTTCTAGTGCAGATGAGAAGTTAAGGTATGCAATCTTTAGTGATTTGTCTAAGATTGAGTTAAGAAAAGTTATTTCATTGGAAACTGCTTATGATGTTTGGAAAAAATTGAAAGAAATGTATGAAGGAAATGATAGAGTCAAATTATCAAAGAAGTTGATAGCTAAGTGCAGATATGAAAACTTGAGGATGGAAGAAGGTGGGAATATAGCAAGCTATTTTTTCAGAGATTTGATAGTGTAGTAAATGAGGTCAAAAATCAAGGAGGCAATCTGATAGATGAAGATGTTATGGAGAAGATTCTGATGACCCTACAAGAGAGATATAGTGAAAAGATATCAACTATTGAGGAAGTTTATGATCCAAATAAATTCACTAGAGAGAAACTATTTGGCACCTTGATTGCATTTGAGATGAGAAAATTTGGAAAAGAAAAGGAGAAATCTGAAACAACCTTCAAAGCCACAAAATTAGAAGATGATCTAGATAGTGAAAGTTCAGATAAGTTGGAAGAAAAATTCACAAGAAAAATAAAGAAAGGCACCAAAAAGTACAAAGGTACATGCTACCTCTTAAATTCTTTAGATGTGGAAAGATTGGTCATTTAGCAAATAAGTGTCTAGAGAAAAGAATAAGGAATTTTTTTAAAAATATCAACAAGAAGGCCTATTATGCTAATGAGAATGCTAGTATTTCAAATGATGAATCAGATCATGAGGATTGTTTGTTTTTTGTAGAAAAGGATGAACCTAGATTTGATATCTTTAATAGCTATTTAGAATCTAATGATAATGCTAAAGCTGCATTGTTTGTCAAAATAAATAGATATGAATGGTTGATTGATAGTGGATGTTCGAATCATATGACCGGTGATAAAAGTAAGTTTGTAAAGCTTTGGAAATATGATGGAGGTTTTGTTATATTTGGAGATGATAAAACAACACAAATTGTTGGAATTGGTTGTATTACTTTTGATGGAAAACATAACACTGACAATGTTTACTATGTGAAGGGTTTATATCATAATCTTTTGAGTGTTGGAAAGATATGAGCGAATGGCTATAATGTTGTATTTTAGGATGATGGTTGTGAGATCCGAAAGAGTTCCAGAACTATTATTACAACAGGAAAAAGAACAAGTGGGAATACGTATCAATTGGAAGGAGCTACAAAGAGATGCCTATTTTTATTAGAGCAATGATAGTTGGCTATGGCACTAGAGGATGTTTTATATCAACTTTGACAACTTGGTAAGGATAAGTTCAACAAGGCCAGTCAGAGGTTTTCCAAGACTGACCAAACAAGACAACATTATTTGCAAAGGATGTCAAGAAGGAAAAAAAACCAAAGGAACATTCCGAGAAAAAGAAGCATCATCTACCGGATTGTTGGACCTTGTACACAATGACCTATGTGGTCTAACTAGAAAAAATCTTGCAAATTGAGAAATATTTCATGCTATTAGTAGATGATTATTCCAGACTGACTTGGGTCACATTTTTAAGAGAAATATCTAAGGCTCTAAAAAAATTCAAGATTTTTAAGGCAAGAGTTGAGAATGAAATTGATAGGAGAATGAAGTGTTTAAGATCTAATAGAGGAGGAGATTTCACTTCTGATGAATTCAAAAAGTTAGGTGAGAAACATGGCATTAAAAGATAGCTATCAGCCCCTAGAACACCACAACATAATGGTGTAGTGGAAAGAATGAACTAGATAGTTCAAGAAGCAACTAGAACAATGATCATGGAAGGAGGTTTACCATGGGTCTACTGGAGAGAAGTGATACACACAATAGTATACACTCTTAACAGAGTAGTATTCCAGAGGAAATATGGAAAGACATCATATGAGCTATGGAATGGAATAGCTCCCACAAAAAATTACTTCAAAAAAATTGGAAGCAAATGCTACATCGAGAGAGATGAGGACAATCTTGGAAAGTTCGATAGCAGAGCTAATGAATGTATATTTTTGGGTTGCTCTATAAGAAGCAAAGCATACCGGTGTTATAACAAGAGACTAAACAAGATAGTTGAAAGTTCGAATGTGAAAATAGATGAAGATGTTCAAAGAAATCCTAATAGGCATATTGAATATGAATCAAATAACTCAGATGACAAAGAAGAAAAGAAGAAGAAAGAAGAAGAAGAGACAAAGGAGGCTCTGACAAATTCAACCAAAACTCCAAGGTATGTATAGAGAAAACATTTAGAAAATTAGATTATTGGAGATGAGAATAAAGGAACCATCTCAAGAAGCAAAGCAACTCAAGAGAAAGTGTTACTATGTCTACTCTCATAAACTGAGGAACAGACTGTGGAAGAAGCATGCAATGATCAAAATTGGGTGAAGGCAATGAAAGAAGAGCTTGATTAGATAGATAAAAATCAGACTTGAGAACTTGTGCCTAGACCGACAGATAACAATGTAATTGGAACAAAGTGGTATTCTAGAACAAGTTGGACGAAAATGGAAAGGTAATGGGAAACAAGGCAAGATTGGTTTGAAAAGGTTACACTTAGATTGAAGATATGGAATTTGAAGAGACATATGCCCCTATTTCCCAGATGGAAGCAATCTAGATATTCCTAGCTTTTGTAGCTTTTAAGGATTTCAAAGTCTATCAAATAGATGTAAAATCTGCATTCTTGAATGCAGAACTGAAAGAAGAATTCTACATTGAGAAACCAAAGGGATTTAAGTTTGGAAGTGACCCAGATGTTGTTTGAAGGTTGAAGAAAGCTTTATGTGGATTGAAGTAGGCTCCTAGAGCCTAGTATGATAGATTAGACAAGTAATTGGTTGGACAAGGATTTCAAAAGGGATCTGTTGACAGTAATTTATACTATAGAATTCACTCAGATCAAATATTGATTGTTATGGTTTATGTTAATGACATAATTTTTGGAGAAAAAGATGATATGTAGAGGTCAATGATTGGAGGATTATTATACTTGACTTCTACTTGACCAGACATTATATATGTTGTTTTCTTAGCAGCTATATTTCAACAAGAACCAAAGGAATCACATGTTGTTGCAGTAAAAAGGATCTTTAGAATATTTGAAGCATACAAAAGTTATCAAGCTATGGTATCCAAAGGATTCATATTTCACTTTGACAACCTATACTAATGTTGATTGGGTTGGGTGTGTTGATAATAGGTGGAGCACAAGTGGTGGAGCTTAGTTCCTTGGCTCTTGATTGGTTGCTTGTTCAAGCAAGAAACAATATTCTATATCTTTATCTACTATTGAAGTTGAATACATTGCAACATCCTCATGTTGCACTTAGGTACTAGGGATGAAACAAATGCCGAAGGACATTGGAATATCATTTGATGAATTGATTTCAATAATGTGTGATAATACCAATGCAATAAACATTTCTATGAATCTAGTACAACACTCCATAATGAAGCATATATCCATCACATATCACTTCTTGGGAGAGAAGGTATTGAAGAATGAGGTAAGACTTGAAAATGTACCCACAAAAGAGAAAATTATAGATATTTTCACAAAACCATTGAGCAAAGATACTTTTGAGTATCTCTGATAAAATATAGGGGTTCCACCCCCTCTGGGTCTAAAATAATTTGCACCAAGGTGTGCATTGGTCCAGGGTATTATATGCTCACTCTTATCTGTATCAATGCTTGGTGGATTCCTCATAGGGGGAGCAGAGTAAGTTTCTCAGGGGGACTATTTTCCCTCTGTCCTTTATGTTAAAGGGGGGGAAGAAAAGAGGTTCCTCGATGATGTTGATGTTGTTTTGAGTTGTTTGGTTTGTCGTTGATGAATTTTTCCATCAATGACAAAGGGGGAGATTGTTGGAATGTGATGTGGTTGATTGTTGTCATTAATGGTTGTCATTGATGTCAACATATTTTGGTTGATTGATTAAGGTTCAGTTTTCTTGCTTTGGTGATCTAGATTGGTATACTCTAGATGATGTGTTGTGATGATTTGTCTTTGGTCATGCTTTTCCTAGTCCCATAAATTTTGTAACATAATGAGATACACTCTTTTGGGTCTAGAAAAATCTGGAAAGTGGTTAGTATGTCTCAGAACACTACTTGCATTGTAATGTGTTTATCATATTCCTTGGTTCCAGATATCATGGTTAATATGTAGCATGTTGATTTGAGTGAGGAGGTTATGTGTGGTCCACATTTCATTCCCTTCCACTATGGGAATGTTTTTTGGTGACCTAGTTTAAATTGTGCTTAGCCGACTTGGGAAGATTATGAAGGCATGGATTGGTATAAGTAAAATTTGATAATGTTAGATGAAAGAAAGTGTGGTGAATACGAATCTAAAAATATATACATTGTGAAAAAGTATACTGGAGACAATAAACAATGAGTTTCTTCTTGTGTGAAATTTGGTGATAGTTATTTCTATGAAGGATTCCCCTTTCATCACTCTTCTGGTAGTGAGCCTTTTTATCTTTAATTGTAATAGTCAAGTAGTGAGCCCATAGGTAATGAGCCACCATGCAGTGAGCACTTTGGTAGTGATCCCTTGTAAAAATCACCTTAACCGATGTTTTATAATTGAGAATTAACATTCTCTGTGGTTTTTCCCATCTTCGGCTTCCATGTAAATTCTAGTGTTCTTTGTGCATGGTGTTGTTAAGTGCTTTCATGTTAATAATTATTTAATTGATATCTGATTCATTTGAGTTTTCTCTAGATTAATTAAGAATAAGATAATTGTCTTATAATAACTCATTCACCCCCCTCTCAATTATCTAGACTGTTCTACACAATTAGCAGTCAATTTACCTCATCTTATAGTCAAAATTTTTAATTTGAAAATTTAACTAATCTTTACAGCAACCAATGATTTAAATTTTTATCATATTCATCAATATTTCTTATCTTCAATTGTCCCATCTAACCTATAACAACATAGAAAATGCCAAAAAAAATTTCCCTAAACCCACAGCAAGAATTCTTGCCTGTGGAGGATTAATGATAGCACAAAACTGTTTTATTCCAAAAGGGCCTCCCAAATTTGATACTATGAATATGTAAAAACTACTAAAAATTGTGAAAAATCATATGCTAATATTTGACTTTTGAAATATACTTAGATATTTGATTTCTTGTTTCTTGTGCCTCTAAATAGGCGCTCCAGATCCTTCAAGGGGATTAACACATATTTATTCAATAGGTAAAATAGACTAATTCTATATTATGTTTCTTTATAATTCATCCCAATGCTGATAAAGATCAATCTCAGCTTTGCAAAATACACAACATCAATAACTAATAATTTCTTAATAAAATGTTAAGATGTGCCCTTCTAAGGGACAAACCTCTCCAAAATTTCAAAAGAATTGCAACTAGTTGAGCCATAAAATCTTAGGATGCATAATGTCAAGGGACTATCTCAAACTATATTTGACTAATCGATAATTTTTGCCAACAACTTATGTATATTTGACCAAATATGTGAATTTCATGACATTCTCTTTGAAACCTCCTTGTATTTACAAATATGTACCAATTCCTCAACTTGCACACCAAGGTATCACAGAGTGAAGTTTACAATTGAGAATGAAGGAATCATGTGAATGTCATGTCATAAAATCTATATCAAGCAAAATATTTTACATCATAGAACTCCCCTAGGTAATAACCATAATCAATTTTATCTCGACTTCAAACATCAAGAAAGCAAATGTTATTTGCGAGGGTTAACACAGATGCATAGTGTCGAGAGAATACCATAAACTATATTGACTAATTGGTACTTTCTACCAACAAATTATGTCTATTTGACCAAATATGTGTATTTCATGACATTCTCTTTGATGCCTCCTTGTATTCATAAATATGTACCAGTTCCTCAAGCTGCACACCAAGGTATCAGAGAGTGAAGTTTGCAATTGAGAATGAAGGAATCATGTCAATGTCATGTAAAAAAATATATATCAAGCAAAACATTTTATAGGAAAAGACTCCCTTAAGTAATAACTACAATCAATTTTATCTAGACTTCAAGCATCAAGAAATAAGTTGCTATTTTGGAGGATTAGCATAAATGCATAGTGTTGAGGGATTACCTTAAATTATATTTGACTAATCGGTACTTTCCAGCAACAACTTATGTCTTTGACAAAATGCATTTCATGAAATTCTCTTTCATGCATGCTTGTATTCACAAATCTGTACCAATTCTTAAAGCTACACACCAAGGTATCAAAGAGTGAAGTTTGCAATTGAGAATGAAGGAATCATGTCAATGTCATGTCATAAAAGTTATATCAAGGAGAATATTTTATAGAACAGAACCCCCTTAAGTAATAACCATAATCAATTTTATCTTGACTTCAAACATTAAGAAAGAAATTTCTATTTGGGAGGATTAACATAGATGTATAGTGTTGAGGGACTACCTTAAACTATATTTGACTAATTGGTAATTTTTGACAAAAAAATATGTCTATTTGACCAAAGATGTGCATTTCATGACATTCTCTCTGATTCCTCCTTGTATTCACAAATATGTACCAATCCTCAAGCTACACACCAGGGTATGAGAGAGTGAAGTTTACAATTGACAATGAGGGAATCATGTCAATGTCATTTCATAAAAGCTATATCAACCAAAATATTTTAAAGGACATAAACCCCTTACGTAATAGCGATAATCAATTCTACCTTGACATCAAACATCAAGAGAGCAATTGCTATTTAGGAGGATTGACATAGATGCATAGTGTCAAGGGACTACCTTAGACTATATTTGACTAACTAGTACTTTCTGCCAACAAATTATGTCTATTTCATGAAAGATGTGCATTTCATGATATTCTTGTTGATGCCTCCTTGTATTCACAAATATGTACCAATTCCTCAAGCTGCACACCAAGGTATCAAAGAGTGAAGTTTGCAATTGAGAATGAAGGAATCATGTCAATGTCATTTCATAAATTCTATAAAAAGAAAAATCTATTACAGGACATAACTCCCTTAACTAATAACCATAATCAATTTTATCTTGACTTCAAACATCAAGAAAGGAAATGCTATTTGGGAGGATTAACACAAATGCGTAGTGTTGAGGGACTACCTTAAACTATTTTTGACTAATCATTACTTTCTACCAACAAATTATGTCTATTTGACTAAAGATGTTCATTTCATGACATTCTCTTTGATTCCTCCTTGTATTCAGAAATATGTACCAATTCTTCAAGTTGTAGATGAAGGTATCAGAGAGTGAAGTTTGCAATTGCGAATGAAGGAATCATGTCAATGTCATGTCATAAAATCTATATGAAGCATAATATTTTATAGGACAAAAGTCCCTTTAGTAATAACGATAATCAATTTTATCTTGATTTCAAACATCAAGAAATAAATTTCAATTTGGGAGGATTAACATAAATGCATAGTGTCGATGGACTACCTTAAACTATATTTGACTAATCGGTACTTTATGCCAACAACTTATGTCTATTGGACCAAAGATGTGCATTTCATGATATTTTGTTTCATGCCTCCTTGTATTCACAAATATGTACAAATTCCTCAAGCTACACACCAAGGTATCAGAGAGTGAAGTTTTCAATTGTGAATGAAGGAATCATGTCAATGCCATGTCATAAAAGCTATATCAAGCAAATGATTTTACAGGACAAAACTACCTTAAGTAATAACCATAATCAATTTTATCTTGATTTCAAACACCAAGAAAGAAATTTCTATTTGGGAGGATTAACAAAAATGCATAGTGTCGAGGAACTACCTTAAACTATATTTGACTAATTGGTACTTTCTACCAACAACTTATGTTTATTTCACCAAATATGTGCATTTCATGACATTCTATTGGATGCCTCCTTGTATTCTCAAATATGTATCAATTCCTCAAGCTACACACCAAGGTATTAGAGAGTGAAGTTTACAATTGAGAATGAAGGAATCATGTCAATGTCATGTCATAAAATCTTTATCAAGAAATTTTTTTTACATGATAGAACTCCCTTAACAAATAACCATAATCAATTTTATCTTGACTTCAAACATCAAGAAAGCAAATGCTATGTGTGAGGGTTAACACAAATGCATAGTGTTGAGGGACTACCATATACTATATTCGACTAATTGGTACTTTCTACCAACAAATTATGTCTACTTGAACAAATATGTGCATTTCATGACATTCTCTTAGATGCCTCTTTGTATTCACAAATATGTACCAATTCGTCAAGTTGCACACTAAGATATGAAAGAGTGAATTTTAAAACTGAAAATGAAGGAATCATGTCAATGCCATGTCATAAAAGTTATATCAAGCAAAATATTTTATAGGCCATAACTCCCTTAACTAATAACTACAATCAATTTTATCTAGACTTCAAACATCAAGAAAGAAATTTATATTTGGGAGGATTAGCACAAATGCATAGTGCTGAGGGACCACCTTAAACTATATTTGACTAATCGATATTTTTTGCTAACAACTTATGTCTATTTGACCAAAGATTTGCATTTCATGGAATTCTCTTTCATGACTCCTTGTATTCACAAATATGTACCAATTTTTAAAGCTACACACCAAGGAATGAAAGAGTGAAGTTTGCAAGTGATAATGAAGGAATCATGTCTATGTCATCTCATAAAAACTATATCAAGCAAAATATTTTATAGGACATAAATCCCTTAAGTAATAACCATAATCAATTTTATCTTGACTACAAACATCAAGAAAGAAATTTTTATTTGGGAGGATTAAAATAGATGCATAGTATTGCGGGACTACCTTAAATTATATTTGACTAATTGGTAATTTTTGACAACTTATGTCTATTTGACCAAAGATGCGCATTTCATGACATTCTCTTTGATGTCTCCTTGTATTCACAAATATGTACCAATATCTCAAGCTGCACACCAAGGTATCAGAGAGTGAAGTTTGCGACTGAGAATGAAGGAATCATGTCAATGTACTATCATAATTTCTATATCAAGCAAAAGCTTTTACAGGACATAACTCCCTTAAGTAATAACCATAATCAATTTTATCTTGACTTCACACATCAAGAAAGAAAATTCTATTTGGGAGGATTAAAATAGATGCATAGTGTTCAGAGACTACCTTAAACTATATTTGACTAATCGGTACTTTCTACCAAAAAAATTATGTCTATTTAACCAAATATGTGTATTTCATGACATTCTCTTTGATTCCTCCCTATATTCACAAATATGTACCAATTCCTCAAGCTGCACACCAAGGTATCAGAGAGTGAAGTTTTCAATTGGGAATGAAGGAATCATGTCATGTTATGTCATAAAATCTATATCAAGAAAAATATTTATAGGAAAAAATTCCCTTAAGTAATAACTATAGTGAATTTTATCTTGACTTCAAACATCAAGAAAGAAATTGCTATTTGGGAGGATTAACACAAATGCATAGTGTCAATGGACTAATTTAAAATTTATGTCTATTTGACCATAGATGTTCATTTCATGACATTCTCTTTCATGCCTCCTTGTATTCACAAATATGTACCAATTCCTCAAGCTGCACACCAAGGTATCAGAGAGTGAAGTTTATAATTGAGAATGAAGGAATCATGTCAATGTCATGTCATAAAAGCTATATCAAGAAAAATATTTTACAAGACATAACTACCTCAAATAATAACCATAATAAATATCAAGAAAGGAATTTCTATTTGGGAGGATTAACATAGATGCATAGTGTCGAGGGACTACATTAAACTATATTTGACTAAGTGGTACTTGCTACCAACAATTTATGTCTATTTGACTAAATATGTGCATTTCATGGCATTCTCTTTGATGCCTCCTTGTATTCAAAAATATGTACCAATTCCTCAAGCTCCACACAAAGGTATCAGAGAGTGAAGTTTACAATTGAGAATGAAGGAATCATTTCAATGTCATGTCATAAAATCTATATTAGGAAAAATATTTTACCTAATAGAACTCCCTTAAGTATTAACCATAAGCAATTTTATCTTGACTTCAAACATCCAGAAATCAAATTCTATTTGTGAGGGTTAACACAGATGCATAGTGATGAGGAACTACCATAAACTATATTTGACTAATTGGTACTCTTTTCCAACAAATTATGTCTACTTGACCAAAGATGTGCATTTCATGACATTCTCTTTGATGCCTCCTTGTATTCACAAATATGTACCAATTTGTCAAGTTGCATGCCAAGGTATCAAAGAGTGAAGTTTGCAATTGAGAATGAAGGAATCATGTCAATTTCATGTCACAAAAGCTATATCAACCAAAAGATTTTATAGGACATAACTCCCTTAAGTAATAACCATAATAAATTTTATCTTGACTTCAAACATAAAGAAATAAATTAATATTTGGGAGGATTAACATAGATGCAGAGTGTCGAGGGACTACCTTAAACTATATTTGACTAACCATTAGTCTATGCCAACAACTTATGTCTATTTGAAGAAATATGTGCATTTCATGATAGTCTCTTTGATGCCTCCTTGCATTAACAAATATGGTATAGGGTATCAAAGAGTGAAGTTTTCTATTGAGAATGAAGGAATCATGTCAATTTCATGTCACAAAAGCTGTATCAACCAAAATATTTTACAAGACATAACTCCCTTAAGTAATAACCATCATCAATTTTATCTTGACTTCAAAACATCGAGAAAGCAATTTATATTTGGGAGGATTAACATAGATGCAGAGTGTCGAGGGACTACCTTAAACTATATTTGACTAACCAGTACTTTATTCCAACAACTTTTGTCTATTTGGAAAAAGATGTGCATTTCATGATAGTCTCTTTGATGCCTCCTTGTATTAACAAATATGTACTAATTCTTAAAGCTACACACCAAGGTATAAAAGAGTGAAGTTTGTAATTGATCATGAAGGAATCATGTCAATGTCATGTCATAAAAACTATATAAATAAAAATATTTTATAGGACAAAACTCCCTTAAGTAATAACCATAATCAATTTTATTTTGACTAATAACATCAAGAAATTTTTTTCTATTTAGGAGGATTAACATAGATCCATAGTGTTGAGGGACTACCTTAAACTATATTTGACTAATTGGTAATTTTTGACAACTTATGTCTATTTGAAGAAAAATGTGCATTTCATGACATTCTCTTTGATGCCTCCTTGTATTCACAAATATGTGTCAATCCTCAAGCTGCACACAAAGGTATCAAAGAGTGAAGTTTACAATTGAGAATGAAGGAATCATGTCAATGTCATGTCATAAAATGTATTTCAAGAAAAATATTTTACAGGACATAACTCCCTTAAGTAATAACCATAATCAATTTTATCTTGACTTCAAACATGAGGAAAGCAATTGCTACTTGGGAGGATTAACACAGATGCATAGTGTTGAGGGACTACCTTAAACTATATTTGACTAACCAGTACTTTTTTCCAACAACTTATGTCTACTTGACAAAAGATCTGAATTTCATGACATTCTCTTTGATGCTTCCTTGTATTCACAAATATGTACCAATTCCTCAAGCTGCACACCAAGGTATCATAGAGTGAAGTTTGTGATTGAGAATGAAGGAATCATGTCAATGTACTATCATAATTTCTATATCAAGTAAATTTGTTTACAAGACATAAATCCCTTAAGTAATTACCATAATCAATTTTATCTTGACTTCAACCATCAAGAAAGAAAATGCTATTTGGGAGGATTAAAACATAGATGCATAGTGTTTAGGGACTACCTTAAACTATATTTGACTAATCGGTACTTTATACCGACAAATTATGTCTTTTTAACTAAATATGTGAATTTCATGACATTCTCTTTTATTCCTCCTTGTATTCACAAATATGTACCAATTCCTCAAGCTGCACACCAAGCTATCATAGAGTGAAGTTTGCAATTGAGAATGAATGAATCATTCAATGTCATGTCATAAAATTTATATCAAGCAAAAACTTTTATAGGATATAAATCCCTTCACTATTAAATATAATCAATTTTATCTTGACTTCAAACATCAAAAAATAAATTTCTTTTTAGGAGGATTAACACAGATGCATAGTGTCAAGGGACTGCCATAAACTCTATTTGACTAATTGGTAATTTCTATGAATAAATTATGTCTACTCGAACAAAGATGTTCATTTCATTACATTCTCTTAGAAAGAATCCTTATATTCACAAATATGTACCAATTTGTCAAGTTGCATGCCAAGGTATCAAAGAGTAAAGTTTTCAATTGAGAATGAAGGAATCATGTCAATGTCATGTCATAAAAGCTATATCAAGCGAAATATTTTACAAGACACAACTCCCTTAAGTAATAACTACAGTCAATTTTATCTAGACTTCAAACATCAAGAAAGCAATTTCTATTTGTGAGGATTAGCACAAATGCATAGTGTTGAGGGACAACCTTAAACTATATTTGAGTAATCAGTAATTTTTGCTAACAACTTATGTCTATTTGACCAAAGATGTGCATTTCATGAAATTATCTTTCATGCCTCCTCATATTCACAAATATGTACCAATTCTTAAAGCTACACACCAACGTATCAAAGAGTGAAGTTTGCAATTGAGAATGAAGGAATCATGTCAATGTCATGTAAGAGAAGCTATATAAAGAAAAATATTTTATACGACAAAAATCCCTTAAGTAATAACCATAATCAATTTTATCTTGACTTCAAACATCAAGAAATCAATTTTTGTTTGGGAGGATTAACATAGATGCATAGTGTCGAGGGACTACCTTAAACTATATTTGAATAATTGGTAATTTTTGACAAATTCTGTCTATTTGACCAAAGATGTGCATTTGATGAAATTCTCTTTGATGCTTCCTATTCACAAATATATGACAACCCTCAAGTTGCACACCAAGGTATCAGAGGGTGAAGTTCACAATTGAGAATGAAGGAATCATGTCAATGTCATGCCATAAAAGATATATCAAGCAAAAGATTTTACAAGATATAACTCCATTAAGTAATAACCATAATCAGTTTTATCTCCACTTCAAACATCAGGAAAGCAATTGCTATTTGGGAGGATTAACACAAATGCATAGTGTTGAGGGACTACCTTAAACTATATTTGACTAACCAGTACTTTCTGCCAATAACTTATGTCTATTTGACCAAAGATGTGCATTTTATTACATTCTCTTTGATGCCTCCTTGTATCCACAAATATGTACCAATTCCTCAAGCTGAAAACCAAGGTATCAGAGAGTGAAGTTTGCAATTGAGAATGAAGGAGTCATGTCATTGTCATGTCATAATTTCTATATCAAGAAAAATATTTTATAGGACATAACTCCCTTACGTAATAACCATAATATATTTTATCTTGACTTCAAACATCAAGAAAGAAAATGCTATTTGGGAGGATTAACATAGATGCATATTGTTTAGGGACTACCTTAAACTATATTTGACTAATCAGTACTTTCTACCAACAAATTATGTCTTTTTAACAAAATATGTGCATTTCATGACATTCTCTTTGATGCCTCCTTGTATTCACAAACATGTACCAATTCCTCAAGCTCCACACCAAGGTGTGAGAGAATGAATTTTCCAATTGAGAATGAAGGAATCATGTCAATGTCATGTCATAATACCTATATCAAGAAAACGTTTTTATAGGACATAACTCCCTTAAGTAATAACTATAATCAATTTTATCTTGACTTCAAACATCAAGAACTGAATTTCTATTTGGGAGGATTAACACAAATGCATAGTTTCGATGGACTACCTTAAACTATATTTGACTAATCGATACTTTCTACCAACAACTTATGTCTATTTGACCAAAGATATGCATTTCATTACATTATCTTTCATGCCTGAGCCTGTATTGACAAATATGTACCAATTCCTCAAGCTACACACCAAGGTATTAGAGAGTGAAGTTTTCAATTGAGAATGAAGGAATCATGTCAATGTCATGTCATAAAAGCTATATCAAGCAAAATATTTTATAGGAAATAACTACCTTAAGTAATAACCATAATCAATCTTATCTTGACTTGAAACATCAAGAAAGAAATTTCAATCTGGGAGGATTAACATAGATGCATAGTGTCGAGGGAGTACCTTAAACTATATTTGACTAATCGGTACTTTCTACCAACAAATTATGTCTATTTGACCAAAGATGTGCATTTTATGACATTCTCTTTGATGTCTCGTTGTATTCACAAATATGTACCAATTCCTCAAGATGCACACCAAGGTATTAGAGCATGAAATTTGCAATTAAGAATGAAGGAATCATGTCATTGTCATGTCATAAAGCTATATGAAGAAAAAGCTTCCACAGAATAGAACTCCCTTAAGTAATAACTATAATCAATTTTATCTTGACTTGAAATGTCAAGAAAGCAATTGCTATTTGGGAGAATTAACAAAGATGCATAGTGTCGAGAGACTACCTTAAACTATATTTTACTAATTGGTACTTTATGTCAACAACTTATGTCTATTTAACCAAAGATTTGCATTTCATGACATTCTCTTTGATGCCTATTTGTATTCAAAAATATGTACCAACTCCTCAAGCTGCACACCAAGGTATCAGAGAGTGAATTTTACAATTGAGAATGAATAAATCATGTCAATGTCATGTCATAAAAGCTATATGAAGCAAAATCTTTTACAAGACAAAAATCACTTAAGTAATAACCATAATCACTTTTATCTAGACTTCAGACATCAAGAAAGCAATTGCTTGACATAGCTTTCAATGTAGAAGAATTGTATCAACTACTTAATATTTTTTATTCTTTAATGATTTACACTATGATATGCTCTTTCTCTTGTTGAGCTTTGTATTATTGTACTGGACATGCAGTAGACATTCTCAGCTTGTACTTTTTTAACATTTTACTAGTTTTTACTATTATTGGCCATTCTTTATATACCTTAATATCGCGTATCATATCACAACTATGAGAGTACTTACTATAACCTTATTTTAGAGACAATCCTCTCATATTTTGATTTCCTACACCCCTCTACCTTGTGGCCAAGACAAATGAAGTAATGCTTATGATCAACCTAAAAATTTGAACACCTTTCTATTGGTTATGACAATGCAAGAACAAACTATACTCTTGTTGAATTGTGTTTATTGACTAACATTTAAGTGTCCAAAACTATTTTAAACACCATAACTAACCAATTGAATCTATAAAAAGACAAATGGAATATTTATCTATGATGTATTTAGATGCTTCAAATTTCCTCCAAAACTTGCTACAAATTACAAATGACACATTGTCACAAATGCACTAATTGAAAACATTTTTCATAATGTTATCTCTATGTT